>KI628666.1:85125-98740 GCA_000503235.1 Sclerotinia borealis F-4128 | reverse complement strand
CCCAAATTGAAACAAACATGACGGATACAAAAAACACCAAATCAGAAGCTCAATGGTGGAAAGCATTCCCAGAAGCAAAATCAAAATGCCCAGAAGTCACGGCTGATGATGTGATGAAGTTGATTGATGATATGGATATTACTTCTGAGCCAAGATCTTTCTTGTTGGTGGATGTTAGGAGGGATGATTGGGTGGTATGTTTTTTTCTTTGCATGGGTTTTTGAGGGAACTTTTTTATGTGTTGGAGGGTGAGAATATATGTTATATGGTTTTATCTGGATATGGAGAATTGGGGAATGAGCTGGGTGTTGATGTTGAATGTTGAATGTTTCTGATATGTATATGTGTGATATAGGGCGGAACTATCAAAACTTCACTTAATCTTCCGGCTCAAAGTTTCTATCAATCCCGTAAGACGCTGTTTGAACTCTGTAATAGAGCGGGGATCACAAAGGTTGTTTTTTATTGTGGTGTGTATTTTTCTGGTCCTAAAGTCTGGTGTATGAGAGAGAGAGATATATAGAGAGAGATGTTAATGAGATGTAGGATCATCGTCAGGTAGAGGACCAAGATGTGCAGGCTGGATGCAGGATTATATTGATGATGTAGCGAAGTTTGGGAAGAAGAGTAATATTGATGTTTCGGTTTTGAAGGGTGGAATTAAGGGGTGGGTGAAGGAGTTTGAGGGCATGTTTATGGATGGGTTTGAGGAGGGGAAGTGGGAGGAGCTTAAGTAGAGGGGAGGGAAGGGTAAGGTAATCATGTTCAGTCGTGTTTCCAATTGTGGTAGTGACTGGATGAAGGAGATGCAAAAGTTCCCTTGGAGGAGCTATCAGCTATAGAAACTGTGGATCATCATCTCTTCTTCTGTATTCCTCGATATGCAATTTGTATTTCATATAACCTGTAAACGCCCTGGTCCAGATATAATCTTTGGTGTTTTCCCCTCTAACTTCCTCAAAACCTCGACGCAAATCTTCAATATCCTTAGCTCTCTTCTCATTCCCCTCTATCTCTATTCTCCCTTCCACCACCTATTCTCTCCAGCGCCTCGAGCATCACGACTGAGTTTCCGCGGATAACCTAATAGCCTATTAGCGTTTGCATGAGCCTCGTGGGATTGAGATCACCTACAACCATCCCAATCTTCACTTTCTCACCACCCTCCTTCTCCTCAACTGCATCATCTAGCACAATGTTTAAGAAGACCTGTTTATGCGTGTTAGCTAGGATAGTTTAGGATGCGCGCAAGAAGTAACTCACGTCGTAACCTCTCAAAACACCAATAACCTTTCTGCTACCATTCAACTGGACAAACAGTCTCTTATCGAGGTACTACACCAACAAATAAATTAGCCATTAATCCCCCAATCCCCTCCGTTTCCCTCTCAGCGCTCGCGCAATAGTTTCAATCCATCACCTCATCGCGTCTTCCCTCTTATACTCTCCTCAAAATAACAAACGCCTCAGAAATCGCACTTACCTTCTTAAGCTCAGGCTGAGCTTGAGGCATCTTGACGATAGATTTTGATAGGATTTGTCGGGTAGATGTCGTGGAATTGGAAGCTGGATTGCCTACTCTAGAAACAACCCCAAAATTTCGTGCCTTGCTTGAGGTTTCGTGAGGCTGAAGTTAGAGTCACGTGGTGATAAGGAGATGGGATTGGGGGTTTTTATTTATCGTAGGGAACGAGATGGCGATGTTGAGTTACATTTCAAACGCGTCTTTATTCATCGCAGTTTAAGTGCAGGATTTCTCTTCTTCACTGGAGTTCGACAGGAAGTTGATTGATATACCGGTTTCATTGAAGAAGAAATTTTGAAACACGAGAAAAGATGTCGGCAGTTCGAAAACCACTCAAGAAATCCAATTTGCGCCGGAGTATCGCATTCGAAGACTTAACACAAGATGCAGATGATGTGCCCCAGAGCGATACTCTCGGCGATGATAGTCCCTCAAATAGACCTCCGATAGTTAAAACTACATCATTCAAGAAGAAAAAGAGACCCGCGTCATCTCGTCTCTCCTTTGGCGTAGGCGACATCATATCCGGTTCTGATGCCGAAAACCTCGAGGACGACGAATCATTTATACCAGTAAAGAAACCTCTGTCTCGAAAAGTCATAGAGGGAAATGTGAAGAAAACGAATGCGAGGTTACCTTTGCCAATGAGGGCGAGGGATGAAGACGAGGATGGGGATGGGGATTCGGGAATGGGGAGGCCGAGCTATAGTAAGGATTATCTGAAGGAATTAAAGAGTTCGCAGGCTAGTGCGATGAGGGACTTAGTGGAGGTGGAGATTGGGGGAGGAGAGGAACCATTTTTGGATGCGAGTGAATTGGAGGGAGCTATGGTTGTGGATTCGGAAGGGAATGGAGATACGATTGGGAGTTTTGGGGAGAGTGCGGCGATCATACCTACGGAGGCGGAGATTAGGGAGAAGAAAGAGAGGAGAGCTAGGATGGCTAGGGAGAAAGATTTCATCTCGCTCAATGATGATGAACCAAATGGTGGACGAAACATGTCACTTCTCCCTCGACAAAAGAAACCAGAATCAAGGTTAGTCCTAGATGATGAAGAGATCATGGAAGGCTTTGAAGAATTCGTAGACGATGGACGTATATCTCTAGGCAAGAAACAAGAGCGCGAGGAACGACGACGCCGCAAGAAACAAATGGCAGATCTCATCCAACAAGCAGAAGGCAGCTCAGACGAAGAAAGCGACGATTCGGAAGCAGAGAGAAGAGCAGCATATGAAGTTGCCCAAACGAGAGCTGGTATGGATGGTTTGCATAAACACGACGATGCAGCTGCGGCTGCTGCGAGGGAAGAAAGTCAGGTTCCGGCGAGGATTACGCCGATTCCAGTACTAAGCGAGTGTTTGGAACGATTACAAAATACGTTGAGTACTATGGAACTGGAACTTTCTAAGAGGAAAAGGAAGATGGAAGAGGGAGAGAGGGAAAAATCGGATATTGGGAAGAGGGAAGAGGAAGTTCAGGTGCTGCTTACGCAGGCGGGAATGAGATATTCGGTGTTGAAAGCGGATGCTGCTACTCGTGATGTAAAGGAATTGGAATTGGAAGCGAGTGATATTAAGGGGTTGGTAAATAAGAGTTCTGAGATGGGGAGGGAGAGGGAGAGATTTGGGGATGGGGATAGGGGGTTGGAAAGTTTTGGGAATACACCGGTTGGGAGGGGAGAGGTGGTTGATGGATCGTAGGATGAAATGGATTAGTTGATTTGGGCGGGTTTTATAATATATACTATTAATATAGACGGATATTCATCTGTAGACTTTTACTTTGGTTTGGTACTTGGTTCTTTGATTGTGTAGATTTGTGAGATTCGTGATGGGATTTATTTGATGGTTGGATGATATAATTATATATATGAATGAGTGAGAATTTGAAATACTATTATCTCCAATCTATCGGACACTTTCAACTCCTTTATTCATCGTGTATAATTCTATTCCATCCCAGTTCATCCTATCTCATCTCATTCTCCCTCCTCATCTTTCCCCACCTTCTCCAACAAATCCCCCCTACCAACAAATCCTCTCCCCAATCCCAATCCCAATCCCAACACCTCCACCAATACATCCATCAAACCCCACAACTTTCACAACTCTATTACTCAATAATACAGTACAACCCCCACCCCCCAACACCATATTAATCTAGAGTAATACCACGTATACTTACGAGTACTACCTAAATCTTGTAAATATTGTAAATATAAATAAGAGATAGAATCACTTATACTCGAGTAGTACTACTTAGGTATGTACTTTTACTTACTTTTATATTTATATTTATAAATCGAGTAGATATCTCATCTAATTAATTTTTTCTTATTAATGCATCTTTACATAGAGGCTCTACTCAGTATATCTATCTCATCACTTCCCTTCCCTTCCCTTCCCCTTCTTTCCCTCTCCTCATTTCCCTTTTCCGTTCTCCCCTCTTCCCTTAACTCACACCTCATCTAGCACACATATTACACTCTGCCCTCCCCTCCCCTCCCCTCCCCTCCCCTCACTCTCTCCCCTCTCCTTGCACTCTCTCCTCCCCTTGCACATTCACTCAACCTCAACCTCAACCTCAACCTCAACCTCAACCTCAACCTCATCCTCATCCTCATCCTCAAACTTATATCCATACATACCCAACTCTCAACTCCCAACTTTCCCCTCTCCTTACACTCTTCCCTCTCCTCCTCTTCCCTCTCTCCTCCTTTCCCTTCCCTTCCCTTACTCTCCCTTCTCCTGCTCTTTCCTCCCCTCCCACCATTCTCAACTCTCCCCTCTCCCCTCTCCCCTCTCCCTTCTCCTCCCCTCTCCTTACACTCTCCCCTCTCCTCCCCTTCCCTTTCTTCCCCTCCCCTCTCTCAGCTCCCCCCTCTTCTCAAATCTCAAAATCCAAATCTCAAAAACCAACCCTAACCCCAAAACCAATCATCAAAACCAATCAAAACCATCAAAATTCCATCAATACAATACAATACAATACCATACTACCATACTACCATATTATACTACCATATTATACTATACTATAATATATACTATATTATACTACTCGACCGAGTACAACAATATAATATCAATAATCTCAATCTTCCCTTATTCTTCCCTTCTCATCCCTCTTCCTCTTCCCTTCCCTTCTCTTCCCATCAATATTCCTCTTCCTCTTCCCTTCACCTTCCAATCAATCTTCCCTCCCCCCCCCCATCCCTCACTCACTCCCTCCCTCACTTCCTCACTCGCCCCCTCCCTCACTTCCTCACTCACCCCCTTCCTCCACACTTGAATTTTTGAAATTCTGAACTTTTGAATTTTTAAAATTTAATTTTTTTGGAATTTAGACCTATTGTACTACGAGTAGAGTAGTTGCTAATCAGTAGTACTATAATTAATCCTACTGTATAAATGAATACTATAAATGAATACCATAAATGAATACCATAAAATAAGCCAGCCTATCCATCCATTCATTTCACCATCCCACCATCCATCCCAATGCAATACAACACAACACACCACACACAACCCAATTTTAATAAAGCAGTAAAGCAATAAAGCGCCAGCAATTGAAACCCAAATCCCACAAAAGCAACCAACCGCCCACGCCTACCTACCTACGCCCCAAACAACCCACACCAACCCCAACTCTCCCTCTAACCAAACCAAGTAAACCACAAAAACAACCCCCCCACCACCCACAACACCCTCCAAACACCACAAACCAGTTCCCTCAACATCCTCCCCCCAATCGTCACTCTCCACCTTCCCCACCAAACCATAATTTTCCACGGTTTATAAATATAATTCTTCCTCCTCTCCTCTTCCTCCACTTTCCTCTTCCTCTCCCTCTCGAATTCTACATCCCGCTCAAAATCCCTCTCGCTTTCCCACTTGATTCTGCCTTCTAATCCCCCGTAATACCCTGCTTTTTCTATTAGAGGTTGTTGGTATTGCGGTTGATAGGGTACCCCATATGAGTTCGGGACCCCATTTGAGTTTGAGGTCGGCAAACCGTACCCATTTGCCGGACTCGAGGTGCGGGTTCGAGAAGTACGGGTTGCGAGATTATGGATAGGGGAAGTACTTGAAGTAGAGGAATTACTCAGACGATCATTTTTTTCCTCTTCTTCTTCGCGTTTGAGATCTTTAATGTTGGTTGGGAGTAGTGAATATTCGGATCCGGATGAGGATGTGGGATTTGAGGAGGAGGAGGATGGAAATGGGGCAAAGGGGGTAAGTTTTGTAAAGGGTACGAGAATAGCTCGGATAATGAGGAGAGCGAGGGAAATTCCTACTAGGATTCCGTAGTTGATGAGAATGCCAATTTGATCTGGTAAGAGACAAAGATGGGATTCGAAAGTATTGGAAGTATGTGTATCAGCAGCTCCATGACCAGTAGGTATCATATTTAATGGTTTGCCATCCGATCCAACGGGATTCCACATACTCAACATGAGAAAACCGGGTTTACGAATTCCCATTGCCCAGTTCATACTCTTGACTGTTATTTCTCGAGCGTGATTTTTGTCTTCGGGATGAACTAGTTCGCAGTAATCGTGATCGTCGCCTGAGAAGACAGAGATGACATTGCCAATTTTGGAGATGAGTTTTTTGGAGTCATCATTGCTGAGGACGTTTTGGTATTGATAGCCTCGGGATACACTAATCGCGTTTCGATCATCGGGGTTGACAGGCATGGTTTGACCTTTTGGAGGAGGGGTCGGTGGCCAGTGTTCTCGAAGGGGACCGCATGGGGTTCCAGGATTTCGATATAGGGGTACGTGGGTCAGAAGAATAGTAGGAAATTCCGCACCATTGGGTCCAGGATCCAGAGTCGGAAGATGTGCGTAATCAGCCAATTCTACATCTTGAACCGAATGAGAATACTGCAACAATCTCTCCTTTCCAGCTTGGAAATCCAATTCTCGAGCCACGGCTTTTCGCTTGGTGACTTGAACATTGTTCAGAAAGTTCTCGACGGGTTTGGTGATGGGCGCAGTCTCACTGACTGGACGATCTGATCCTCCAGCACTCAATGATACCGCATCGACAGAAACAAAGGTATGATTTGCAATAACATCCACTCGGTTCGCATCCCCAAAATAGACCTCAAATCGATCACGGATAGGGATTTTGATTTGTGCGCCAAAGCCCAAATCATGATTTCCAGGTAAACTCGCAATGAGCTTTCGACCCCTTTGCCCCACTCCAGCTTCTGATCCTCCCAAGTTCCAATTGTCTGAGAAGATCCTAGAAAATCGACCGTATTCCTTCAGCCAAAAGTCCTCTCCATATCTTCTCCCCCAACTTTCCACATATTTCTGCTCCTTTGCAGGTCGATGTCCCTTGGCCCATGCTTGATCTTCCGAATTCCCATGCGCCGTCTTCCATTCTCTTCCTCCATCAAACAGATCCCCCAAGAAAAATACCGTATCTGGATGTAATTGCTTCGAAAGTTGTATATAAGACCTCTTCATATAATTATCCGTATGCCACACTGTAAATGTCGACAACGGCCACGGCCGATCTGGGTATGAATGCGGATCGGTGAGTTGAGGATCTGCCAAAAATATCAAATGATGCGGCGTGGTATTTGGAGGCTAATCATATCACAAATATCATCAGCCTTGTCTCCAAGTATTTCTACCCCCCTCAAGAAAACTCACCCATCTCTCCCATCCCTCCCAAGCACAAGCCCGCACAGCTTCCTCAAAAATCCAACGTTCCCCATACAACAAAACTACCACCCAAACACAAACCAACAAATGGGGTAAACTAAAAAACCGTCTCCAACTCCAATCCCTCATCCAACCCCTCAATAACCTCGGTATCCTCGATACCTTCCCCCCAACCACGCCTAAATTCTGTTGATCCGCCATCCTCTGCAAACTCACCGCCAAATCCGTTGGCAACACCAACAATACCCTCCTAAAAATCGAAGGAGGTTCTTTGAAATGATCGCGCGTTGAATGTGTATATTGAGAATGCGAAGAAAAGGGTGCCATTCTGATGGATTAAGTTGCTTTCTAACTAGTAATGAATGCCATACCCGGCCTTCTTGGCTTAAGCTCGGCTCAAGGAATGATGGCTAGAATTATATTATATTAAGGTATGTACTCCTCGCGTGTGTAATGTATTTATCCGCTTCGTGCATAGGATTGGTGTAAATGGTACTTTTGTATTGCTGTAGAGGGTTGATTACGACGCTGAGAAGATTTAGCTTGAGGCTTAAGGGAATTAAAATTGGAGATCGGGTGCGGGTGCGGGTTGAGTTAAGGCTTATTAGATGATGTAAGCCTGTACCCAACCCTAGAATAAGCCTGGAAGGACCCTGTGGTTCTAGGGCGATAACAATGGATAAGGATTATTTTTCAGGGGTTTGACTGGGATAGTTGAGATGGATAAGTCTAAGTTACCTATTAAATTTCATTTTGATGAAGCTCAGTTGAGAATTGAGAGGGATCCTTTTAGTATAAGCCCGAGAGATAAATTATTGTAACATGACAACTTCATGAGAATCCATAGGAGTATAGTATACTTCGTATTCAAAATCTGGGCAACAAAGTGAAGCTGGCTAATGGTGTAGCTCTTAGAGAGATAATGTAACAAGATTAGATATTAGAGTAACGGTAGGAAGTAGTTTTAGATAGCCAATAGAGTTGATTCTTAATAACGCGAGCTGGAGGATGTATTCATAGTCAAAGTTCAATGTACTCGAGTATGTACAATCTAATTCAGGACACCAGGACTTGATTAGATGCGACAATATAGACCAAAGTAAAAGTAAAGGGGTATAATCATCATCATTTCATTATCATTTGTATCATAAAATTTCGTTCCCGTCCTCATCCAAACTCTCTTTCAAGAACAAATGGTTATTCCAACCCATTCTCCTCACTTGAATCTGCATACTTTCAAGTATCCTTTGCTTAACCCCCTTTTCGCTTCCATTACTACCATCAACCACATCCATATTCAAAAAAGCTCCATGAGTACTCGAGAATTTATGAGGCTTCAATACCTCCCACATCCCAACAACCTCATCCGCACTCAAGGGTATCATATTAGGTATACTCCACATAAAAGCATATGTATTCATGCCATCCGGTCTTGTGTTCTTCCCTCCTCCAGGTCCTTTACTCCAATCTCCCAAAGCACTTGGGGTCGTCACTAACGTATCCGCTACCAGTAATCTTCCATGTGCAAGACACACCAGACTTCCAGAGAAATGACCACCAAGCTTCAACATCTTAACACCAGTCTTCTCACCTCGTATTTCGAGCTCCTCCTCTTTCCCCTCAATGAATGTCCTAGCTTTTCCCATCCTGTCAAGCCGGTTTAACCAACTCTTATCTTCCCAACTCAAATATACCGGGCAATCGAATATCTCTGCCCAATCCAAATGTGTGGTATAATAATGCGGATGAGATATCACAATTGCCGCCAATCCACCCATTCTATGAATCCAATCCACTGTCTCATCATCCAAATATGTTATACAATCCCACAAAACATTCCCAAGAGGTGTCTTGATAAGTATCGCTCGCTGTCCAATAGCAAATTTAGGTTCGGTCCATATACTCCAAAATCTTTCATCATTATCGAGTGGTATCCATTTATTCTTATATTGACCTCCAGCTTGTAATACCCCCAAAGTTGTAAAAGATTGACCGGTAGGTGGAACAAATTGTCTAGGATCATCGCATATTCGACATCTGGTAAGAATAGATCGATCTTCAGCATCAAACTGTGTACCGCATGCTGTACAAATGAGTAGTTGTTCTGAGTTCGGCATTTCGTATGCAGGCGGAGGAGTACCGTAATCGTGAAGAGGATCCTCAAAATCGTGTACGGCACCGTCGTGAACTATTATTGTTGCCGGCGTCGAGATAGAAGAATTTGGAGTTGAGTTGGTAGACATATTGAATAAATACCAAAAAGAGGAAAGTTGGCACGTTTACAAGTTACAAGTACAGCCGCCCCCTTGACATGATTTGATTTGTTTGAACAACCACAAATTTCCCCGCAATACGCTTAAGTTGTTGATAGGTCCTGATTTCCTTCCTGATTAGCTATCCTGAATTGGGAATGTAACATCCGCTTATCAGAGGATGGGAACTTTAACCTCTTCTACATTCTTCGTTGTCTTCTCTTCATATTATACTCTTTAAATTGTAAATAACTTCTTTATATACATTTACTGCAGTTTTTACTTCAGCATAATCAAAATGGTGTATTTACTTGATTATTTCCAGCATCGAAAAGATTGGTAAGTCATCATGTCTTATCGTTATCAAAACAACCCTTGGGGGAAAAGGAAAGTCTGGGGAAAGCCCATCAATGTCTAATAACCTTCTTATAGTCAATTTAAACAAGCAGAAAGAGTTCAACGAATACAAAACCTCACGAGTTATCATGGAGCATTTACGAATTCAGAAAGACAAGTTCTATCAAAACCAATTGAAGAACTTGTTAAAGATGTCCACAAACAAAACATCCAACCAATCGATATCCTTCGTGCTTATGGAAAAGCTGCCCTCAAAGCTCATGAGAAAACAAATTGTGTGACGGAAGTTATGATTGATGCTGCTGAGGGTTGGACTACAGATGGTAGCATCAATATGAAAGGTCCTTTAGCAGGTATCCCCATAAGTCTAAAGGACTCGATTGTGGTTGGTGGTTTCGATACAAGTGTAGGATATAGTAGCAATGTTGGCAACAAGGTAGAAAAAGATGGTGCGATGGTGAGGATATTAAAGGATGCTGGAGCCATTCCATATGTCAAGACGAATCTTCCAATTACATTATTAAGTTTTGAATCGACAAACGACGTCTGGGGAAGATGCACAAATCCTCATAACAATAAATATTCACCTGGTGGATCTACTGGAGGTGAAGCCGCTTTGTTGGCTGCTGCTGGTGGACGAATTGGAATCGGTTCAGATGTTGCTGGATCGGTTCGAGTTCCAGCTCATTTCTCGGGAATCTATAGTTTGAGATGCTCGACAGGAAGATGGCCGAAGAATGGTATGTGCACAAGTATGCCAGGTCAAGAGGGTATTCCTAGTGTTTTTAGTCCTATGACGAGAACATTGGAAGATCTCTCATATTTCACAAAATCTATGATTGGTATGCAACCATGGAAATATGATCACAGCGTTCATCCCATTCCATGGAGAAAAGAGATATGGAAGGATTTCAGCGAGAAAAAGAAGTTTAAAGTTGGTATACTAAGAACAGATGGTGTCGTGGATCCAAGTCCTGCTTGTATGAGAGCTGTGGATGAAGTAGTGGCTGCCCTTGAAGAAGATGGTCACGAGGTCTATGATGTTAACCCACCTTCTCCATACGAAGCACTTTACATTGGCTCACAACTTCTCAATGCCGATGGCTGCAAGACATATAAATCATTCTTTCGAACTGGCGAATGGGAAGATCCAGGAGCAAAAGCTATGAGCTGGCTTATGTCTTTACCAAGTCCATTTAAATGGGTGTATTGGGCTTGGGTCAAGTATGTTAGAAGAGATGATATTTGGGCTGGACTCATCAAAGAATGGCATGAGAAGTCTGCTTACGAGTCATGGAAACTTGTTGCCAAGAGGGAAGCTTATAAGGCCAAGTTTCATGCTTGGTGGGAAGAAGAAGTAAAACTTGACTTTATGATCACTCCACCAAATGCTACACCAGCAGTCCCTCACGATGGAATGAAAGATGCAGTCAGCAGCTGTGGTTACACTTTCTTATTCAATCTTGTAAGCATCATCCATCTTCTTTGAACTTGTCATCTTGCCCGGCTAACATATACATAGCTCGACTACACAACCGGCATCATGCCCATAACTCACGTCAACAAAGAACTCGATCAACTACCATCGAATTTCTCCCTCAAAACTCTAAATGGAGTCGCATATGGTGCTTATAAACATTACGATGCAACGGCTATGCATGGACTTCCAGTAGGAATTCAAGTAGTAGGTCAACGGTTGGAGGAGGAAAAGGTCCTGGCTGTTATGCATAGAATTGAGGAATTGTTGGGAGATGATAAATATAAGTTGTTGGATATTGAGTAGGAAGGTATTGAGTAGGAAGGGGATGTTGTGGATGGATGATGGATGAATGATGGATGGGATGATTATGTTGTGTTTGAGAGCGATGTCGGAGTTGGGTGATGTGGTATTGGCATTGGCATGGAGTGTGAAGATGAATTTATGTGTTTAGATTCAGTCTTATACGAGTAGAAGGAATACAATACCAAATACTTTCTGCAATTAATTGAGTAGTAGGGATATATACAGCCATATGCAGGTAATCTTCACGTAAAGCGCGATCGGACGATAGCATGTTGGCAGCGTCGTACATGTACTCGAGTACATATATATATACTCGCTTCTTTCCTGGGCCCCTATTTGATACTGACTTTACTATACAGACTGTATTGCGCCGATATCGGGGAGGAGTGTATGTATGGGAGGGATGTGTGTGTAGGAGGAAGGGATGTTGTATATATACTCTAATACATGATATACATCTACTCAAACAACACAATCTCTCTCACTTCCACGGCCAAAATTCGATATAAGTTAATATCTCATCCTAGAAATTCGCGTATCGTATACGAGTAATTAATTATATGGAAATGGATATAGATGCGAAAATGAATACGAAATATGAAGGGGAACAGGAACGGGAACAGGAAGGGGAACGGGAAGATCATTGGTCTGCTTTGGTATTTTTGCCCTGTTTTATATCTTCTGCTTTCTCATCTCCTCATCTCCTCTTCTCATCTTCTCCTTACCTCCTCTATCTCCTACAATATTAGATAAGTACATAACAAAACAAACATAACATAATTAACATTAATGAGGAATAAGGCATACCAAAACTCCGCATCCTTCGTCCCAAAACTCGCAACTAAAGTTCTGGGGTGGTTGGATATACAGGTTGATGATGTTGGTGTTGGATATTGGTTGTGGTGGTTTGTTTTCTTTTTTTTTTTTGGTTCTTTTCTGATTTCTTCTTTTCTTAAGTTTGGAGTGGATATACTATTTTGGAGACAGGAAGGGGAGGATATACATTTTTGGGAGTAGAGGGGGAGTTGGGAGTTTGACTGAGTGATTAATGATAATGAGAAAAGGAAAAGGAAAAAAAGAAAAAAAAAAGCTAATAAAATCCCTAGATGGAATCATCCCAATCCAACTCGCACATACACTTTCCACAGGAACGGGAAAGATTCTCGGGATAGATAGTTCGGGTGATATAATGATATGATCGCAGCGGCGAAAGAAAGCAGCTGTGGATGCGGGAGTGGCGGTGCAGAGAGCTTGTGATTTCTCGGGTGAGCTTATTTCTTAGGGTTGAGGATGAAGTGTTTATGGGAGGAGGAAGGGGGAAATGAGAAGATAGAGGTTGATCGACTGATGAAAAAATATGTACGGTAGTCCTTGATGCCTCAAACTTATCAACACTTCCCTCTTCGACCTACTATACGAAAGTCTTTTCAAACGCTGCTATGCATTGGATTTTACGACCGGAAACATTTTGTGAATCGTTTTTTGGAGAGGTGAAGAGGATTTTGTGAAAAAAGGGGGGGGGGAAGGGGGGGGTTTGGTATATACTGTCTTTCTTTCTTTTTCTTTTTTGCGTTCAACATTTGGCATTATTTAAACCAAACTCCAAGTTGGGGGTTTACATTTCAAGTGTGTACCTTTCAATGGAGAGTAATCGAAGTGTACTAGTACGATGAGTAGGAGAGTCGAGGGGGGAATTGAGAGGATGAGGGAGGAGGTGGATCCGTGGTTTTTTCCGGATGAGGTGTGGATGAGGAATATACTTTCTTCCTCGTCTACTAATAATAATAACTCCCCAGAAACACACAAAAACAAATGGCAAATTCAATACCTCGAATCAGAATCAGAATATAGATCAACGCAAGTAGATAAGGGGGGAATAGAAGGCTGGATTAAATTAATGGGGAAACGGTTTTTTGATGTGTTGTCAGTGGGGGGGGGGAAGTGAGAGAAGGGAGGTGGTAAGTGAGGTTTGTACTAGTAAGGTGTTGGGGAGTGTGTGTAGGAGTCTGGGGGGT
>KI628666.1:0-84203 GCA_000503235.1 Sclerotinia borealis F-4128 | reverse complement strand
GTTTGAGGGGGGTGGAGCGGTAGTGAAGGTGTGGGTGAGGGTGAGATGGGGGGGGGTCCATATATGTGATGAGCTGGAAGTGGAAGCTCTTTCCAAAAATATTTCTCTTTCAGTTTCTACTATAAAAATCGCAATGCTTGACGAATATGAGTTTGAGAAGGATTGGATACGAAAGGCTGTGCTGGGTTATCATGTCATGTTAAAAGTAAGGTAAGTATTCACCCAAGATATGATATCTAGATCATACATTGATCGGGTAGATAGAATATCATGCTTCTGATGGATATGGAAATGGAAATGGAAATGGAAATTCAAAATTGGTAGGTTTACAGCTCTCTGCTATAATCTTAGATAGTCATATTACTACTAAGAAAAATTGTCATTTTGTTGTTATTATCATTCTTATCCTCATTTCCATTTCCATCCTTTCACAATTTCATCCCGCCACTCACTACTCTCACACTCACTCAATATACCGAGTACACTATCATCAAGTACACATCATTATCAAGTACACATCATTATCAAATACTCATCCGTCACCAATATACAATCTCACAATACCCACACTACCACTCCTCATCTTTCTCCTTTCTACTTTCTCAAAGTAAACCTTATATAGAAACCAAACTTCGCCTCGCCTTACCTCTCTCCTCTCCTCTTTTCTTCCATCTTTATTATATACCGCTGTAATGAATTGAATTGAATATTGAGATTTGATATTTGATATTTGGTATATATACTCGTGTAGGAATACATAACAACCAATCCAAGCTTTCATACTTTACTCGAGTATATAATTCTAAGCCTAAGAGATAATAGATAATATTCGAATACTCGAATAGAAATTATATAATGAGTATATAAACTCGTTGGAATCAGAGGTTCGAAAAAGCAAGAAAATACCTAGGATGTGGTTGAGAAGAGATTGAATAGGTAAGATTATTTTTGGGATTTCTTGTTCTTATTCTTGTTCTTATTCTTGAACAAGTATCTATTATTATTTTATAATCATGAGAAGTGGATGATAAATACAGTACCGGTATGCGCATCTATTTAACTTCTGAAAATAATACGAGTATGACATAATATATTTCAAGCTTTGATAAGCAAATAACCGTTATAGGAAAGGGAAAGATTGAAAAGATAGGGATAATTACTGTATGGGATTTTATCTATGTGTTTGTGTTGGGAGAGGGGAGAGGGAAGTTGGTGGATATGAGATGGAGATGAGATGTAGATGGAAGATTAGATTTGAAGCTCTTTTTGAGGAGTGAGGTGAGGTAAGAAGAAGAATGATGATGGTTGTGGAGTGGGTGGATTATATGACTAGCCGCTTCTTGTTTCAGGCGTTTTTAGTTATTCTAGATCTATCTATTGGTGTATTAAATATGTGTTTCTGGATATATTATTTTCGTCTTTTGCGTATAATATATATAAGAATTTTCGGTAACTGTATTCGTTATGATATATGAGTAGAGTTTAATTGGGAGCACATAGGCGTTGTTAAGAGGGAAAGAGGGAAAGAGGGAGAGTTTTTGATTGCATATATCACTGTCAATTTTGATTATTGATATCTTTTCAAGTTTCTGGCTGTAAGTAGAGTTTTGTTATCGGATATTTGAACTTGTCATACTCATCATTATTTAACTAAAGAATTCGAAGGACTCATATCTCCTGTATTCCCGGCTATGGAACATTCAAATATTTCAATTAGTGATACAGCAAAGTACTCAAATACACGCACTTCAAGCCTCCAAATCCCATTCTGGGTGTTGACACATTTCGTAAAGACATACTGCTCTACTTAACATTATCTCTGGAAGGAGTCTTATAGTGCGGTGGCTCGGTAGAAGTTTGTGAAATGCAGTTTGGCTCAATAAGCTTGGGGGTAATAGTGAATTAATATGGATTTGTCTCATATCATTTAAATCTGATGATAGCTAGCTAAATGGGGTCAAACTACTCGAAATGAGTCAATATGGGGGGAAGAGGTTATCGGGATTTTGTGCGGCAAGCGAGTATAAATGTTTGGTCACGTTTTACCGTTCCTCGCTATCCCCAGAGAACATTCTTGTCTGAAGCATAAAAGATACCCCAATCCTAGTTTCTAGATATTCACGATGGAACTATTTCAGGACTGGTAATTTCCAGGTTTGCTCTTGAATCTTGGCTTGGGATATGAGTTTTTCTCTCTTTCTCTACTGTAGTGATCAATTATCGTCATTTACGAATTTTAACCGTCGAATTTACACACGCTCCCTGAGCATCATCACCGTTAACTAAATTAGTGCTGTTATATAATCTAAAAATGCCATCAATAAAAATTAAAGCCAAAACTTCCCAGCACGACAAATTCAATAAACAAAGTCGTGAGCGCCGTACTTCTTTTCCCAAATTTCTATAAGATAAATCCTCAGAATTCCACTATTACATCTAGGGGGGTTAAAGTGAGTATATGAGGGTGTATGATTAACTATACAAGTTCCACAGCTATGCTTTATACACTCAGAAGGAGAGAAATTCTGCACTCTAGCGAGTTTAGCTTTGATCGATAAAATGTTTACCCTTAATTCTCGGAAATTCGGCTGTGGAGAAATGTGGGGCATGAGATAGGGGAGAGGCGTGACGAACAGGAAGCGAGATTTTGTGTCGTACCGTGACGGGATGAATATATATTCGCTCGATCATCCTCTTAATCTCCTCAATATTCTGAAAAGAATCTTTGTTCCAGTTGAAAAAATGTCTGGCTCTGGATTATGAATTTTTTGATACAAGATAAAGAGATTACTTGTGAATTGGATATCTCCACTGATTAAAGAGTGGCGCTCTGTTTGAGCGCCAGTGATGGAGTTTGCTTATTGGACTTATATATGCTTGGCTGTGTTTATTTATCTAGTATGTTTTTGTTGCCAAAGTTCCATCGTTGTTGTTATCAAATTTCCATCGTCTTGCTAGACTATCACTGCTTTATAAACTAATAAGGTTGTTATTCTCGAGTAAACTTAATATTTGTTATCTAAAAATTACGAGTAACACGACTCAATTACTTTGATAATCGTCAAATAACAATCACCATTAGCTATAGATATCATAGAAGTTAAAACCTCAGAAGACTCGAGAGAAACTAGACGTTCAGCATGCTTTGTATACAGTGACAATAAGTAGCTAGACTCTCAAGCCAGAAGCCAGGTAAATGTCTGGATGCTAACGTCCCAAGTCTCCTTGTGCTCCAAATCTCAGTAACCGCTGCAGCTTATGGATTAGAGTGGAAACATTTTTGCTTTTTATATACGGAGCCCAAATGACCGATTTATCACAATCTAAGAGGAAAGCTGGTGAGGATAGGAAAGTGGAATTAATAAGGGGGAAGTGAAGCTTGCGATAGGAATTAGATGATTTTAAGGGGTAAATGCAGTCTTTTCGTACAAACGGAAGAGGGCGGAAGTAATGGAAACTTACTATAACCTATATTTCCGTTCATGGTTTGTATCCAGCTCTTGCTATTTAAGGTCTCTTGAAGATGCCTATTAATCTCGAGTTCTGGAAATCAAAATACCTGCTTCAGGATGCAAATGAATGGTTGGGGCAAGTTCAAATACTACTACACCGGTATATTAAACTTCAGGAGGCGTAAGCACTAGGATCAAGATGCTAAATAGAAATGTGTATTTATATCTCGTCTAGATTCATAGACACTCTCACCGAAGAATTTACATCGTTATTACTTTCCCTCTTTTATTATCGAGAAATCAATATTCCTGTCACTTATATTGCAAGTCCTGTAATTTGGAACCTTGCGCTCAAGGTTATGTCTCCGGTAGGGAATCCAACTAAGTCGTTGAGCATTGCATATGTTCTTTACAACTTCTTGAGCTGAGCTGACCACATGTGGTATTCTTGCAGATCTCTTGATCACTGCTCATAGTACTCAACTTTTTCGAATCAAAAAATTACAAATCAATAGGTTGCGATTGATATAAACATACCGATATAAATCTCCCAAAACATACAGAGCCTAAAGTTGATTGCAAAATAGGAAAGGGGGAAGATAGATCCGGATTTATTCAACCAAGCGGGATTACAAGAGTGGATTTAGTCACTAGACACACAAGATACTGATACCCATCAGCACATAACTCATAGGTTACACCATAGTCAAGAAATCCCCAGTAAAACCACCTCAGAATATAAAAGCTTCCAGACTTCAAAAGTTTGAATCCTCCAAGTACAGTCGAGTAGGCTGCGCAGAAATACTCCGCTACCCGTGGGAACCCGCAGATACTCCGCCCCGCGGGGGACCCGTTGAGCTTCCAAAATTATCCGCCCCGCAAATACTCTGCAAATTTATTAATTTTTATAATATTAATATAATTAATATAAAGATTAATATAAAAACTAATATATTTTTATAATTATACTAATATTATAAATATTATAAAATTTATATCTGCGGAGTATTTGCGGAGTATTTGCAGCGGATACCCAACGGGTCCCCATTCAGATTTTTCTATTATCCGCCCCGCAAACGGAGGACCCGCGGGTACCCGTTGCGCAGCCTACAGTCGAGTGAGAAAACTCGATCCATCTTAGGTTGGACTTGGCTCTGAGTAAATGCAATTGAGAACATGTAAGGGAGAACTACAATAGGTTGAAGAAATGGTTCTCAAATCTAAAAATGAAAGCTTGGGATGGCATTTGAAAATATTTTTGTGTCATTATCTCTTTCCTTGGACTACTGTCAACGAATTAATTTCCGCCGAGCTTGGATACTCCGTTTTTGTAGCATTGTCAAGTATCGCATATATCGTAGACTTCTACTTCTCAAGCTATACGGGGAAAAAATCATTTCCAAGGATTCAAACAAGGGGACAGGAAGGCAGAGAGATTGGTTTACTACTTTCTTTTGTATTATTGATGTAAGCGATTTCAAAATTCTTGCTCTCCTTCTATCTGTATTCCTTTTTATTTATAGATACTAAATATATAGTTCAAATCAGAACCGAATAAATTCAGGCTGAGATAATCGCTGCGTACTAACATAACAGTCCATGGTCAGTCAAAATGAGCTTAAGTTCTCAAGTGAATAATCATTCGCTTCATGATCACAATTTCCAAATCATACCACACATACATAACATTGGAACTATTCGACTCGATTATTTCCATGAATTTTATACTCGAATTATTCGAGTATAAAATTCATGACGCAAATCAAATTACAGAGACATGAAGAGCAAGCGGTCTATCATATTGAAGTCTCAGAGCCTCTGTATCCTGAGTTGCGATACTCCTCCTAATTTCTTCCTGTAAGCTTTTAGTATCGTAATTGGATTCTGGAGGATAAATGAGGACTAGCTCATCACCACTAGTGAATCTAGAGTATTGTCAATAACTCCTTGATTATCAAGAGGAAAGTTTATTTGTAACTATCACACATCGCCATCAATAATATTAGTGCTGTCACATAATCCCCGAGTATTCTCATATACATTCATATTCGAAGACATATACCGAATAGATTATAAATCACAACAAAGATTCAGCTCCAACCTTGCATTCACTAATGATCAAGCCGTTATCAATATGCAACAACATCTCGCCAAATTCCTCAATGTTCATTTTTACGAAAATACAAAGATATGATATTTGGCGAGCCGCTGCATTTAGAAGAGGTCCCATATGCATACTCGTACTTACTGCAAACTATAGATTCACGTGAGCTCGAGTAACAATGGAAGCTGCAATATACCACACAAGCAAAAAACAAAAGGCGGAAATGCGAACTATGCCTATGCCTCGCGCCGTACCTTCTCTTCTTCTCTTACCAGATTAGACAGGCATCCGAAACAAAATTTCACACTCAGAATCGTTATAAGATTACTATCTACCACAAGACTAGATTCCGATAATTCATTTGAAAAATATCGATATATGCAGTCAGGAAAGTATACAATATCTACAAGTCATTCATCATAATCCAGAGTTCGACCCATCCATGCTACTTGAGCATACTAATATAAAACCCTAATTCTCGCATTTGTAAATAGTGATATCAATGCTCTACTTTAACTTTTGAGCAAAAACAATGACAGACCAATAAGAGCTGTGGACACCGAGTGAGTAGACAATTGATTAAATCAGATATGGAACTAATTACCGTTACTCATCAAAAATAGAAGTAAAGATATATATTAATTGTGTAGTAAAATACACTTCTCAAACGAACCCCCGCATCAGCAACCACCTCACCAAAAAAAAAGAAATCTTGTCCTCCGGAGAAATCTTAAACTTCACTCCAGACAAGCAACAACCGCCCCTCACGCGAAACCGCAGAATTCCCCTTACACACAACCGTGATTTGCCAGATACGGTCAAAACGAAATAAAAGTCATATCATAGATCTTGATCATAAATCTGAAAGAGGACTAGTAGACTAGCTAGCATAGAGCTCGCCCCTGTAATTCTATCATCTTGTCATTCTCGTAAGGTAAGCACAATCCCAGATCTTCTACTCCCTATCCATAGGTTCGCTCGGTGACACTAGACCACTAGACTGCATATATAGTAATGGAATCATGAGAATGCTTCCCCCGCCGCTTTCGAGATATGATATCTATACAAACTATGCAATCATATTTCTTTCTTTTGGGCTTTCATTGTTGTTGTTGCATGTCTAGAAATTGAACTTTTTCTGGAGAGGGAGAGCACGTTTCTTCTCTCATTCCATAGCGTAGGCCGACAAAAGGTTTTTTAATCACTGTAAAATATGAGTAATCCTAGATGTTGAAGGCTATGTAAAATGTGTTTGAATTCCTCCTAGTCGCTAAAGTAGCATCCACGGAGTTGTTTTTTTACTTATTTGTCTTTTCACTTTTTTGTCTTCCTACTTAGTCTTCTGTGATCTCACTTTAACATTTGTTACTGGCAAGATGTGCTGCTAGTTATGAATGCCTTCTCTCATCAATGCCTGTCCCCTTGAGTTAATAAGAAGATAAGTTCGTCCATCCGAACCTTTTACTGACGTTGGATGGATTTAGAGGAGGCAGAAAAAGTTATATCCGTAATGTGATCGATCCATCTGATAACGGGACACAAGCTCCAATTTACTGATATCTCGGCCAGTTAAACCGATTCCAAGTGACACATGATACATCATGTGCAATTAGGCGTTGGCCAAACTTAGTGGCCCCCGTACTCTTAAGACTGGCACAGAATAGAACTAATGGTGTTTATGGTATAAGTCCACCGTATCTGCAATCGAATTGGGCATGCGATGCAACCATTTTGATAGACGAGGTGCTTCGGGAGATATAGCCATCTCAGTCGATGGTGATGTATGTTTTCACCAATTTTGAATACTGGAGCAGGTTAGAAAAGGATCGAAATCCCCACAACTTTGCAAACTGCAGATTTATCGTCCAGTTTATAGCTTGATATGCCGCAACCCACACAAGCTTTTGAGGGGTATCTCGGCGGTTTTATCGTAAGATACTTATTAGATCTCTCAATAGGATGCAGGATCAACTTAAAACTCGACGTTTTCCAGAACACTAGACCTGTGAATGAACAAAGTCTTTTAGCCTTGGCTTTATATGAATTATTCGCTAGAACAATTCGCATCGAATATCTTGTCCAAACTCAACGACGATCAGTAAAATCCGAACCGAATGCGAGAAACTTTAACTCGGGTATCCCCCTTCAGTTGCTCTTACCACTTGATAAGTTCCAATTTAAGCCGTAAAGCCGGCGAATCCTACAGCCTACATAGTGAGATGACGGTATGGGAATGTGGTATGCGGGCACGAAAGCCTGTCATCGCACTGTGATCTGGTTCCCATGATGTAGATACTTCCTGCAGCAGCCTCATGCATAAGCTCCCATCTTACTCGAATGGAGTGAACAAGTTCCGTCCGGGGCACTCATCCCATCCCCAATCTCCTCACTTTTGCTATCTCCAACCCGGAGTCTCCAGGATTCAGCAACTTTATCTGTGTGATCTTCTCCCAATTTAACGGCATGGTGGATCTTACACTGACGCGTACCCACGTGGGCAAATACACCCTCAATGTTTAAGCCCGTTACCATGATTGGTGTGATTATCACCGTTTTGTTTCCAGAAAGCTGTTCAACTCGAACGCTTATAGGACCTTCAATTGCGCTTATTGACTTAAATTGTGAAAAAGAAGGATGATTGGCTGATTTATTAGATTTGTGATAGCTTTGTAAGGCGAGGTGAACGGATATCGGCACAGATACGGGGTCTTCAAATTGGGGTTCTCCAAGGTTGATAGTCGCTTAAGTATCGAATATCGCTCGTCCCCAAAAATGGGGGTTATTCAGTGCCGTTTCAACATCCGAAGCGGCTTTAAGACGAGAAGTCACCAAATTGTAGTATTTTGTAGGAGAAGACTTCGATGGTTCTGTTGGAGCTTGGTTGGTCTTGTTGGTAAGTTGTTACTTCGCGCTAGGTGCGGGATGTTCTTTTGAGACGTTGCTTGATTTGGGGATACTTGTTACATTATGTGACTATCAACTGTAAAGATACTCGGATGTCGATCCTATGATCCCATTGTCGGGACCGAGAAATATTGAAGGTCGTTTGCCATACCGACCCAGATTGGTCTGCACCTTTCTCGACCAACTTCTCCCTCTGGGAAAGAAAACAAAAATGAAGCAATCTCGAAATTCTATGCTCATTCTTCGAATATCGGAACGAGTTTTCGACATCTATTCGTATAGTGCTAGTTGTAAGATCTATCTAGGAAAGTGAAGTCATCCCATTAATATATCCTGAGAGTTCAGACCCGGAAACTGGACCTGATCTGAACCCCTTCATTCTATGAAGAGTCAGGATTCGAACCCTTTCAGTAACTTTGGTCTCCATTAATATTTCCTGAACGTCTTCACCACAAAGTCTCCACCGGTATCGAGTAGTCAGGGTTTCTCACAAAAGAATAAGAATCAGCAAACACGCACTAGAAGGCTCTTGACCGCATACCGCAGGATCTAGTCTCTCCTCGCTCAACCTTCCACACCAGGCAATGTTGGTGTATTATCCACCCCGACGAACCTTGGGGTTGGAAATCACCCCATCTGGAGAGAAAGGGTCGAATAGCTATGGAGTCAATCTAAATCCACCGCCCGCAAAATGTTAATTAACAGCCTCCAATGACTTGCGAATGTGGAATTTGGCGGGTTTGGGAGTGTTACTTGAGTAGACGGCGCAATTGTTAGAACTATTGAGGAAAATTCGATGTTTGTCATTAAGAATTTAGATACGCGCGCTTAGTCGTTGATGTCGTTGAAGGCCAAGAAAAACTTGTGGATGTTTAGATGACCAGTAGCGCGCCTGTTGACGGGTGGCCTGCGGGCGGAGCCAGCTTGACGGTTAATAGGCCAAAGTCTTGGGTCCCTCACTGATCCGTATTATACACTGTCATCCTCATCCTTACTCACAATTTGTTCCGTAGCCTTGGCACATGATGGAGCGGTAAACTTTCTGGGTTAGTGCTATCATATCATATCCCTGTAGGTGGTTGCGCGCGCGAGGCTCTAATGCAGAACGAAGGAAATTGCGCTGGGAATGCTTTCCCCTTGAAATGTTCGTTCACGCGCAGCACTGTAGGCAGTTGGAAGTATATGTGAAGGCTTCCATTTCCCCCTTCTCCTCTTGTCAAAGATCATCTTCATTACGTCTTCATCGGGCCTCGCATCCCCTTCATCTCCTCCCGCCAATTGTGGCTTTATCAAACTTCCACGTCGACGACAATGGCCATCATGATAGAAAAGGGGGCTCCGAGCCAATCGCTCGGTGCTCGACAGAATGCAGCAAGAGCTCATGGTCTCATGGGCATGTTGAAGAACCCTTATGTCTTCTTGACATGTTTGTTCGCATCATTGGGCTGTATGATTTATGGTGAGTACCAAATCAGTCCCACTACCAGTCCCTGTCGAGAATGATGAACGCTTACTAACGCATGGTCGACCACAGGTTACGATCAAGGAGTCATGTCCCCAATCCTGGTTATGGAGAACTTTCAGAACGAATTCCCAACTCTCACCATCATCGACACTTCAAGGATGGCTTGTAGCTTCCCTTGAACTTGGTGCATGGTTCGGTGCTCTTTTCAACGAATACCTCGCGGAGAAGATATCAAGAAAATATAGTATGATGGTTGCCATGTTGATCTTCACACTCGGTACTGATCTCCAAACTGGGGCTCAAAACCCATCATATTTTTTTCGCTAATCGTATCATTGGTGGGTATGGGTATTGGTATGTTTTCTATGGTCAGTCCACTATACGAAGCAGAAATCGCACCCCCGGAGCTCGGAGGATCCTTGGTCTCACTTCAACAACTCTCCATTACCATTGGAACTACCATTGCTTTCTGGCTTGACTTCGGCTTCTCCTTCTCCTTCTCCTTCTCTGGAGGTAACAAGTGCAAGCCAGAGGGCATCACAAACCCATATCTCGCTAATGGTACCTATAATGCCGCTGCAAATTATGGACACTCTTGCACTGGTCAAAATCAAATCTCCTGGAGAGTCCCATTAGCATTGCAATTGATTTCTGCTTGGACTCTTTTAATCGGCATGTTTTTCTTCCCATTCTCTCCTAGATGGTTGATGCTGAAGCATCGTGAAGAAGAAGCTATTGCATCTCTCTGCAAACTTAGACGCCTCGACGCCAACGATCCATCATTGCGGGCTGAATTCCTTGAAATTAAGGCTGCTGTCATGTTCGACGAGGAGACCCAAGCTGAGCAAGTCGGACAGGGTGGAATGTTGACCCCTTGGAAAGCATTGTTCGTCCCTTATGTATTCAAGAGAATCTTCCTTGGATGTGGTATGATGGTGTTCCCAACAATTTACCGGTATCAACGCCGTCTTGTATTATGCTCCGCAGATTTTCGCCAGTTTCGGATTCTCCAGTACTACTACCACACTTCTCGCTACTGGTGTCACTGATATCTTGCAAGTCCTCTTCACTTTGCCAGCAGTCTTATATCTCGATAAGTTCGGCCGTAAGACTTTCTTCATCGCTGGTGCTATCGGTATGTATATCTGCCATATCGTTGTAGCTTCTATTGAGGGTGTTCATGAAGACCAATGGAACCTCAATGAAGGTCTTGTTGTCACACAAGGATGGGTCGCTATCGTATTCATTTCGCTATTTGCCGTTAACTTTGCCTACTCCTGGGGACCAGTCACCTGGGTTCTCGCTCAGGAGATCTTCCCGGCCAGTGTTAGATCTCGTGGTGTCGCCCTTGTCGCATCTACCAATTGGATGTTCAACTTCATCATCGGCTTGACCACTAAAGATATTCTCGGCTCCATGAAGTATGGCACATACATCTTCTTTGCTGTTTTCAGTGCTGGAGGTGGTTTTTTCATCTGGAAGTTCTTCCCCGTAACCAAGGACAAGACATTGGAGGAACTCGATGTGTACTTCGGGGGGAGCATCGACAGCATTGCGGCATCAGACAAAGCAAGAATGCAAATTATCAACGAGAGATTTGGCCTTACTATTTCCGAAAGCCTCGAAGATATCAAGATAAGCAATGAGGAGAAGGTTGCTACAATCACTCACCAAGAATTGTAGAGAAGTGCGTTACAATCAAGTGTGAAGCATAGGAATTGTTGGACCTGCATTTGGCAATGGCAACTGGTCTGCATGAGATAATGACGATTAACATTTGGAATGAAATAATGAGATAAATTCCAACCAGACGGCACGAAATGTATGAATGAAGCTGTCCACGTGATACCGCAATACTTTTGCTTGTAGCCAGCTATATGATGCGGAAAGAGTCCTTCAGATTGTCGGGACAAATCACGAATTGGTCGCGACCTTTTCTCGATTCTCTTCAACTGCATTCGCTATCAATCTCCTGGACAGAATCTTATTGAGATGTTCCTATTTATGATTAGGATAATCGAGCAATGACTAGCTTCCTCAACATTCACACACAGATACTAACGTCACCACAACCAACATAACCATGGACAATGTGTTACATATTTTCTTGCGACTCTCACGATATGGGTACTTGATTCTTGTCATGCAGCTTTCAGGGTCACCCATGTTGATACCAGAACAACTCCCCCCCCCCCCCCCGATATTTGGTTAATCCTCGTTAATCCTCCAAATTGCGTGAAAGCAACAGTGCCAGCAAGCTGTGCGGGATATCCTCCCTCTTCGGCATATGGCTCTACAGGTCTGGTACCTTCTTCAGGGTCATCCGGCACTTGGCTTCCTGGCTGCGGGACCACGATCTCAAACTCAGAATTAGGCTCAACTCTCATAAGCTGGCTTAAATGAAAGCTTTCTGTACACAACTCCAATATCTGTTTCCTTAATTTTCGATTTTGGTTGATATTTTGAGGGCTGTTATCGGCTACTCGTAAGGGTTCTAAGAAATTCCACAGAGCTGCCACCAAAGCATTTATTTTTGTTCCGCGATTCTTCGTTTGTAGTCGTTTCGCACACCCTATTGTGAATTTTCTCCATTCAATAATATCAGATTTAAGAGGGTGACTACCTAGGGAATCATTAACAACGGATCAACCTTGAATTAAACTTTATATGACGATTACCTTCAGGAGAGTTTTGCACCCTTGTCTCAAACTCCACAAGTGCTTTTTCTATAGCTCCACTACCATCTTCATCGTCAAGATCAAATGCAGGCTTCAGAAGAATCTTGTCATTCAAGAATTCAAACACGGCCGTTATATTTCTGTTTCTAATTTCCTCCGGACCTAAATTCTTATGACCCCAAATACTGCTCAAGAACACATCTCTTGGTGTTCGTTGACGTCCTTCTATTTCCCTCGGTCTTTGGTCGGAATCCTTAAGTAGGTGGCCAATCTGTTGGGTTTTCCGCCACAATTTGTTGAAATTGAGCACGAAGAAATTATCCATATGTATTGGCCGGGCCTTTGATGATATAATGTACCTGAAAAATCTATTACTCTCCTGCTTCGCCGCTTCAAGCCGTTGCGCACAAGCATCAACCTCCTCTTGCAGTTCCGCGTTATGCTCTGTGAGTCTTGTGATCTCATTATTCAGCGCTTGTACATTTTGAGGGGGCGGATTAGCTTGTGCTAGGTTAGACCGAGCCCGGAGGTTCCTGACCTCTGCTTCTAGTTCTTGGATTCTCCTTTTTGCTTGGATTAGTTGCAATGCTGCTTGATCGCGGCCGCTATTGTCGGATGCTTCTCTTTCTCCCGAGCATATGCTTGGAGTTGGTCTCTCAATTTCTGGTAGTCGCTTCGTAAACTCTCGTATTTTTTTCGGGATTCATCTTTCTCTTTCTCATCAGGACTCATCCCATCCTTCAGATAAACGATTAGTCGCGACAAAAGACGCATCACCAAACTCACAATTATGCAACCCCCAAGCCAAAGGAAGATATGCCGGGCAAGAATGAAACTAACTGGGTCCTTGTGAGCTTTGATACCGTCAGATAAATGTTTCTCAAGCTCGATTTGAATTTGTCCCAGAATCCCGCCTATATATCCCATGGCTTGTTTGACGTATCCTTCATGTTGAATTTCAAGATCATCTATGGATCCGGGAGCCTCCATTTTGACTGATGGCTTCTTTTGAGCGTGGGAGAACTATATATATCTTCCTCGAGCTTGTGGTGCAGATTTTAAGGATGTGAGTGTCGCAATGTGATTATATACTGTTTGTTGGGATTCGAAAAGAAAACCTCCCCCTCAATTTTGGCATGAACAAAGAGACGGTACTATTCAGTCCTTTGTTAGGTATCCTAAACCGTCGAACCTCGAAATCACCAAACAAAGGAATTGCTTTTCACCCACGAGATCTTACAATGTGTATTTCTCATCATGATAACACTTTTCGAGCTTTCTGAAAGCTTGAATATTGACGAGGAGATATTCACCATTTGAATGCGGATTGTTAATTAGACTTGGAATTGATTTACCTGGGTAGCTTTGGAAGTAACAACTACCGTCTCGCTAGATTTTTCGCGACCACCATATGACTGACCACAAGTGCTGGCTTAATTCCCCAAAACTATCCCCCCTCTCTCCATTCCGAGGTTTCCTCGTCTCGTAAAGAGACTCTGACAGCAAACTACTACTGGATACGTAGTCTTGAGAATAGTTTTTCCGATCCGGATCTGAAGACTACGCATTTAGTTAGATTAGAAATAAGCAATAAAATTCAAGATTAGTCAGATGAAACTTTAGTATAATTAAAAGACTTTTATAACTACACTCCCAAGATTACCACATTTAGGTCTAAATTCTATAATTTCACCCCTATACTAATACTATCTCCACCTCTCACCGCCTTCGCACAGACCCCCCCTACAGTCGCTCCGCTCTGTCGGGAAAAGCGACGATTCAAATTAAATATGATGGCAATTCCAATCTTCCATATCATTTTTCTACCACTGCCCAAGCCTTTTCCAACACGATTTTGTCATACAGATCGTCAGCCGGATATCTCACCAAGGCGCCCGAAAGCGCATAAGCAACAATATGTTCCTTCGACTCAGCCTTCTTCCCTTCATGCTTCGTGCTCTCCTCAACCCATGGTTCTGCATCTGCGTCCTTCAACGCTTCCCCTTCTGTTGGAAACTCGCAGCGATATACATCTTTGTGATTCCCGAGCATCATGGTAAGCTTAAAAGCATCAGTACATAGTTGTTTCCACTTGACTTGAAGCTTGCTCCGCTCTGCTTCGTTCGCCGTCGCAGGTTCGGGTCTAGATATCTCAAGAGGTTTCAATAGCTGCAAGATATCGCTAGCGGTCTTGATTGGGAGACAGTAGCGATGTGGAAGGGTTGAATCCGTCGGTTGAAGGCACTGCGCTACTTTCAAAGTAATCATCCTCTCCACTTGGTAAGCTCGGTGCAAGGAGCTAGGATATGAGTGTTAGAAATAAAGCCGACTGGAATGTAAACTGGACATTTTTACATACCTTTGGAATACTTCTCGATCATTTCCTCGAATTTTACGAGCCCATTTTCAATCATATCCTTCTCGTCCGAGCCGTCCACTACCGAAATCCCAAAGCTTGGTCTCAGCAGAACGGAGTCACTTAAACAGCGAAACACGAAAGCCCTGACTCGGGTTTTCAACTCGTTTTCATCAAGGCCGAGTTTACACCAGTCGTAATAGCGCTTGACGAACGTTGTGTCCGTTTCATTTGGTTCTGGAGGGGGGAAGGCAGTTGTGTAATATTGGCAAACGATGCGATGGATTTGATCCCTCAGCTTTCTGAACTGTGCAGTTATGACGGAGTCATTCATATCCTGCCCAATATCCCTCTTTTGAATCATATCTCGGATCCTGGCAGCTTGTTGTTGATATCGTTTGCGTAGTTCCTCGGATGCTTCGAGCTTCTGGCGCAATCTGGTGTTGTCTTGCTGCAAGCTTCGAAGATCATTAGATGTATTTTGAACATACTCTTGAAACTCTTTGGTCTTGTGAGTTCGGCTTTTGAATCTTTCGATCTCATTTTGTTGATCCTGAATCTGCTTTTCATTGGCGACCCGAAGAAGTTTCAGATCTCCCAAGGCTTTCTGTTTTTCGACTCGTAATTGATTGCTCTCCCGAGTAACAACATCGAGGCGATCCTTCAAACCCTTGCATTCTGCGTATAATTGATCCACCTTGTTGGCAGTTTGTGTAAAATGTTCTTCTACTGCATCCCCACACTATCATTATTAGCACCACGGATCTCAAAAGTAAAAGCTGTGCCAGAGTCTTTACTTAGTAAAAATCTCAAAACTCGGCGGATCAAGCTAGGTTTGGTACTCGCCTTTTCCGATTTCAAGGATGCGAGCGTCGCAATCTGATCAGTGTTGCTAATTTTTCATTTATGATGGGAACTTCCATGTCATGGTCCAAGAGGCGGAGAGTATTATCGTCTGGTTATTTGTTGGACATGGACATTACGTTGTGACAGTTTATTCTTATTCCGGAATGGTATTGAACTTTCAAAACAATTGACAAAGCAATGGGTCATTCGAAAATCTCTCAAATTATCACTTCAATTCTCTCTGACAACAATCTAAATACCCATCCACCACCTGCATACGGAGGCCAACACTTTCTTCTGGATTTTCTCTGACGTGGCGTTCAATCATACTTCGCCTCAACACTACCCATCTCCTCGCCATTGACCTCGAGTGAGAACTTCATCACGGCCGATGCAACAGTGACTACCAAATCAAAGTGCACATCCCAGCAAGGCGTTCCCAAGAGCGAAGTTCGTGCCCGAAATGTTGCACGATCCACGCTCCGCAAGTCGGCTTCCAAAGTGCAATTTGGCGTGATTGTTGGTCCGGGGTAGATAGGAGCATCAGCACTTTCACATTGAAGTAGTGTTTCCGTGAAGATGAGGTTTCTGTCCGTAACACTGCCTTCGAGCGCTCGATAGAATGGAAATCGTATCTTTTGGTCCCTCTTGAGGTCCTCACCACGATAAATGTACCATGTCATCTAGATTTAAGTAAACCAGTCATGTGTCAAAAGCGCTCTTACCTTTGAAGTTCTCGTGTCTCCGTAACAATCCACGTACGTCGGTCGTCCTCGATATATCTCCTCGTCATATAAATAACCGGTCACTACTCCGTAGTGTCTGGTCGATTGCGTTGAAACAACCGAAACACTACAGGTCTTGTGCGGAAGCCCGCTAAGCACGGCGCCCCTGAAGGTAATTTTAGTGAGCTTCGTACTACCAATTCCCGTCGAAAACTCACTTGACAATAGCAGACCAAGCATCGTGAGGTTGAATTATTTGGATATTCGGGTGACAGGCCCCAATTCGAGACTTGAGGTAGCCTGAAGAGCCAAATCCACCCACAAGGAAGATAGCCTAAGCATAGTGAGCAACAAGTTATGAAGGAAAAAACGCAACGTAAGTATGTATACCTTTATCTCCTTGGGTGTTGGGTGACCTTCAGACATTCGCTTGGTCTTGACCAGATTGATCTGATCATCAACCATTCTTTGGATATCCGCAATCAATGGATCAAAGATTCTTTTCAAATCATCGCTAAATGAGTGTTAATCTTGATGCAAAATGATCATCATGAACTCTTACCATTTCATATTCCAGCAATTCGACACGAGGTTTTTGTTCGTGTTGTCCCGCAGTTTCGCCATGGGGAAATTCAAGAAAAAATCTTCGTCCTCCTGGTCCCGAAAAGCCGTCTTCACGGAAAGGTCGAATTGCTCGACCGCGCTTCTGAAACCCCTAGTCGTGCGTAAAGTTCGAAACTGTTTTTCACCGACAAGCTCCCTGACAGCTTCTTCAAATCGCATGTTCAGACCTAGTGAGCCCGCCATTCCACCTTCATACTGGTTAGTGATTGTTGCGCAGGAGAGAATTGCCTACAGGTAAGGAAGTCGGTACCTTTTCCGGGCACGAGTTCCTTCAGTTCAAGCTTGGGCGCCAGTTGTGTGATTTCGTATGATATGAGATCTACGGTTCCACCACCGGCGTCGCAGATGACAAAAGCGTCGCCAACCTGTTGTGAGTGTCAGAAAGCGCTGGTATGTATCAAAAGAAGTATCGTACAGAAAGTGCTCTTTCTTTTAACGTGTGGAACATGTATAATGCAGCAGCTTCTGGTTCCTTGATGAGAGTAACTGGGTGAATCTTCGCCCGCTTGGCCGCCTGTTAAAAGAAAAGTATCAGCTTGTGTCGTAATACTCATCTCCAGTACATTACCATCAGAGTCAAATCCTTCGCCTTATCAGACCAAACAGCAGGAACAGAGAGCACAAATTGTTTCTGGCACATCTCAAGGTAATCCTTGGGGATCTTGTCTTCGATAACAGTCATGGCATGCTCATACATGGCTCCGATGAAATCAGCAGCGACGTCTAACGCTGGCTTACCCAAAAGCCTAAGATCATTACCCGTGCTTGCAAATGGGGGGTAGACAGGCTTGTCTTGGGTGGGGTCGAAGAGTAGCTTCATGCCGCGGATAATTTCATGCTTGTGGGTTTGGGCTCCCCACGTAAAGCTCGAGTCACCTTTCGGGCCGTAACAAATTACGGTGGACACTTTGGGTTGGTAGCGGCCTTCGAGTCTTATATTTCGTTAGCAGTCTTGCTAATGCGTTGTGAGGGGGAAGGGAAGAACGAAGAACGGGAGATTAGACATGAGGATATGTCGGAGATTAGGAAGGAGGCTGAAAATGGCTAAAGTGAAGGAAAGTAGAACGGGTGTGGGATAAAAGAGACGGAGTTACCTGGCCAGTCTAAAATCGAGGTAAGTTCCGGTTTATCCTCCTTTGTGAATGCATATGCAATGCCACTGAACGTAGTACCAAAATCTAACGCGATGACAAGTTGATCGTCGGATTGGTAAGCGTTCGCCGCATGATAAATATCGAGATCACTACCTGCGTCGCTTGTATCTGAACACATGATGGCGGTTGAGATTGCAAGGAAGTAAAGTTGAGGTGTATTGTTGTGAGGTTATGAAAATGAGACGTTCTTATGGGTGAGAATTCAGACAATGAACGTGAGCGCCGATGAATCACGCAGCTTCTGTTATATTAGGTCTTTTATCTGCAAGAAGAGTGAGATCAGGAAGATATTCAGGGAAGCAAATAGTCAATGCCACCACAATTCAGCCTGTTACATGCAATTTTTGATGTTCCGGTAATTAGACTTCTGTAAACGTCTGGTGGTTTCTGCTGAGCTGCGTGTTGAAGTCATTTTCTAAACAATTCGAAAAGATGGAACTTATCAATGGCTCTTAAAGTCTCAACGATTCATACCAACTCATGAAAACCCTAGAAGAGTGAGTATTTGTTCCGTATAAGTCATAGAACACCTTCATAAAGAAGCCTCTAATTGCTTTTGTGCAAAATCGCTTTTTGATATGCAAAGTTCTGCAGCCTCTTTACCTAGACAAACACTGGCGAATTGTATTCGGCTCTTGGCATAGTCATACACAAATTCCTCCAACTTCTTGCTCTTTCTTTCGGGATTCTGGAGTTGATTGAATGGAACCTGGTGAGAGAATAGCAGTGTACAAGTAAGTACAATATTCAACCTCTAAATTGGTGAAATTTTCAAGAGCAATTCTTGGCAAAAGTCATCTATCTCGCGACAACCAGAAATGGATCAACGAAATCGTGAGGCGAAAGAGCAACGAAGTCATTCTCGAAATCTGCCAGAATCATGGTCAGATATGCAAGACGTTCAATATTCGGAAAATGAGATGGCTAATTATTATACACAAGCGCTTGAGAGTATCCAAGTCCTTGAGAATGCATATATCGACTTCAAGGGCAACCTAGATAAGGGCTTCATTCAGGTAAAAGACAATCTCCAATACGAGACGCAGTTAAATGCGAGTTTCGGTACCAGAAACCACATGTCCCTTTCCCGAGCGGTGCGTACAAGTACAATCTCCAGGCTTTAGTATCTGGAACTGATAGACATAGGTGGGCAAATTATTTGGTGGCTCCCGACCAAAACTTGCTCAGAACAATAAGAAAACTCGCGAGCTACCTGGCGAGCGACGAGATCTGGAGAGTCGAATAAAGGCACTCGCCTCAGAGAAAGAGCAATTGAGAGCCGTAATTGTCAAATTGCAAAACGATCTGAAGCAAATGAAGGAAAACTTTGAGCACGAGTCTCGAGCACGAAAGAACAGCATTGCCAACCTTGAGAGCGAAAAAGAGAGATGTACACAAATATACCATGGACTAAGCAAAAAATACGGAGATTTACGCCAATTGCATTCTAATACAGTTGAATCCCTAGAAACAGCCGAGAACAACAATAGGAAAGCCCATACTCAACTCGCCAAATATCGAGATATCATTACAAAGGAAGATGATGCGTCGTCGAGTGAACCGGACGATGCTACAATAACACATGCTTTTCGAAGCCTTGTTGAGGGCATCCAGCGTATCATTCTGACCTTCTACACGGTGGACATCTCCCCAATACAGCCGACAGTGCCCACGCTTGATCAAATGAATCTTCTCGACCTCTGCCAGAGTCATAAGAGCGCATCTGAGATACAAAATAGAATCAGAGGAATAGCATTCCGCAGTTTGTGCAATCATCTCCTCTTGCAGGCCTCATTCGGGCTAGAGGAGATTGATCAGGGGGGGGGGGTTTGAACAGGGGCTCAGAAACTTCGAACGCAGGTTTAAAAGTTCCACTTCAGGTTTGTTGATTCCCCTTGTGTCATACTGCGTCGGTTCTGACAATCAGTGATCAGATGCCCGAGCACAAGCCGATTTCACCACTTGGAGAATAGCTACACTCAGATGCGCAAAGTCGATCCGTACTAGAGATTCACCTCACCCAGCATACTTTGCTGAATATCTCAAGTCAACCTTAGACCCTATTCGGATTCGGAATGAGAACGGAGCTGTGAATTTGGCCGAGGAGCAGAAGCTTGACGCGCAATTGATGCGGTTGTGCACCGATGCATTTAATCTTTGAATGACTTTGCGGGGCTGCAGGGATACTTATCTTTGCGAAATTCCGGAGTGTGAGAAGGTCATGAATCCCGAAGAGGCGGAACCACAATGTGAAGAGAAAAGACATGAGTCTTGTGTTAGGAGGGGCAAAGAGTACATTGTGGCGTATGCACTTTCGGGTACCTTGGTAAGAATTCCGGAACGCAATCCAGAGAATAGGGTCATCTTGCAGAAAGCCTTGGTAGTGCTGGAGTGTGATTGAAGGAGTTGGAATCAACATCGCCGGCTTGGTCCCAGCTTTGATTATTCTTAGCATCGTGGCGTGGATTTGGAACCTAGATTCGATGTCTCTTCCAGAATGAAATCCCTTGTGGCCCATGAATCTACTATTCACCATCCTGTTGTTGAGACCTTGTAGCTATGGACAATTTAGTCGCAGGTTTATGTTAGAGCTTTCGAACAGGAAGAAAGTTCAAGGTAGATGATGACTTTCAGTGTAACGTAAATGAGTATCCCCTTGATCAAGAGTGCCAGGTTCCTGAACTTGCCCTGAACTTGCACAGACCCATATTCCAGCAAGACAATAGCGCTTTAATACATATACAGCTTTAACACTAATCTCACATATACACCGCATAAAATTTACGGTTTGGCATGTTGCCAGAGTGGTTAATGGGTAAGACTTGAATGAATAATTCGGTTATCTTATGGTTTCGGCCTCGTAGGTTCAAATCCTGCACATGTCGTTGTGTATACTTTTGCATCTTTTTGATTCCATACAGTTTGAAATGTTTTGGAAGAGCTTTTTTCGGTTGAGGAGGTTGTTTGTTTTTGGCAAGTTGTGTTGTTGTGGGCAGTTAGTTGATTGTGGGCTGTGGGGCACTGGGTAGGGATAGATACGGTAGATACGGTAGATACGTAGAAACGGCATGCTCAGCCCCGTAAATTGTAGTGGAGTTGGGGAAATTCTTAACGCCGCAGGATGGTGAGGAGTTAAACGTTAAACGCCGAAATATCCAGCATTTTGCATTTTGTTATCGCCCTTTTTGACGCGGGCGTTAAGATGATATTCGACATGTCATAACTTTTTCAGATTATTGGTAATGTTCCGTTCTGTTTTGGTATATTGCTGCTTCGATCGATCCTGTTCTGGTAGCTTGGCTCCTTCGATGTCCTGCTTTGAAGGTTTCGCAAAGGTAAGTAAGTGGAACTGGGGAGGTACAGTATTGCATGTGTCTACATCTAGAGTAGACTAATGCTTTCATGAAACCGAATTACTGGCTGAAGGGTGTTGGTTGAGCTGATGTTGGTTGAGCTGGTGCAGGATGCTGGATGCTGGATGCTGGCCGTAAGAACTTCAAAGTGATACATGGCATGTTCGTTCTCTCTCAAGATGACTTTGCGAATTTGTCGACGGGAACAGAAAAATAGTAAAGCAAGACCCTATATTATATACATAATGGGGCATGTATGATCAAATTCAAAAGCAATCCCCTAAACCCCCAAAATATCAGATGTCTCTACTGTTCTGTTATGACGACTTAGTCGAACTGAACCCCGGCATAGCATGCATGATATAACACTTGTAATATTATTATATATACTGAATACAGCTCTACCATGGACTTCCAAGGATCGATTACTTGGTCAATTGAGGCGGCAGCGAAGCACAAATGTATGGATGGGTAAGTAAGAACATATAACAAAGAGGACATCTACTCTGGAGTAGATACATTCGATTCATACAATCAATTAGTTTAGTAGTTCCTTGAAGACAGCATATAAGTGTCGAGATGAAGTAAGTAGTAGGTAGCATGGAAGAAAAAGGACGAGATGCTGTATGGCAATAAATGTAGATATTGTTCAAGATGAATTGAATGTAGCTTTTCAATCAAGAATGATTGTGATTATCAATTAATTTTCTGTCTTGTTATATGTAATGTGTGATATTTATGGTTGATGAGGTTATGATCTATAAAATATCAGACGCGATAATTGATGGGTTGATGGGTCGGCTTTCGCGAACTTGATTTTCTGAACAAAACAAACCACAAACCACAAACCTCCTCCCCATCACCTTACCACAAGTCCTCGACAACACTCTCGTTCGCAACCATATACACATCTCCTTTCACCATCATCGCCATGGCCGATACCGAAATGGATGTCGATGTCGATGTGCCTTCGTCACCGCAAGAGCAACGAAATGACCCCAAAAATGCTTCCATGACAACTCATTCGAATGCGACAGCTGTACGATCTATCGAAGGCTGGATCATCATCGTCACAAATGTACACGAAGAAGCGAGCGAGGAGGACATCAATGACAAATTTGCAGACTTTGGAGAGATCAAGAATCTTCATCTAAACCTGGACAGAAGAACAGGATACGTCAAGGTGAGCTCATACATTTACATTTCATGGAAGGGTTTGGACCAATTTGGCATTCACACCTGGGGAATGATAAGACAAAAACGGGCAGCTAATGAATGTATGTCTGCGAATAGGGTTACGCCTTGATTGAATATCCAACATTGGATGAGGCAAGAGCCGCTATTGATGGTGCGCATAATTCCAAGTTGCTGGAACAGACGGTTGAGGTGGACTTTGCATTTGTTAGACCGCCACCAGGAGGAAAACCAAGAGGAGGTCGGACACCTGCCAAAGGTAGAGCAAGAAGCCGAACGCGCAGTCCAACTGGTAGAGACGGGGGCGATTGAATGAGTGCAGGTGATGATATTGTGCCACATGAATGATTTCTAATCATAAAGGTACATCATCAAGGGGGCGATGGAAGAATTGAAATCTGGGGAAATTGGCAGGGAAAATGGAGGAGATTTAGAAAAGCAAAAGAGCTACTTTATCTAAAAGCCGATATGTTTTATGGGAAGAAACACGTCGGCGTATATCCAAATCATTGTGATTGTAAGTTATCTTTTTGCCTTGTAATCGGGGTAGAATGTCGACTAATGATCTATATTTAGTATTGGAATACCAAAAACAATTATCATTGAATATTCTTTGAATTCTTCCAGCGTAACGAGTTCGAGTTTGTGTCTGAGCCACCCCGCGAGGATTGATTGTTACATCTCCGAAGTTTTGATCAAATTGTTGGACATCGCCGAGAGACCCAACATTTTTTCTTCCTTTCTTTTACAAAAACAGTTGACTTTGCAGAATTCGAAAGGACGGACCCTACTCATTACATTTATCCCAAGAACCTAGTGGACCCTACATTCAGAAAGAAGAGTCTCTTCTGATTCGGACAAGATTGTATGGTTGGCTGACCAAGACTGATGTGAGCGAACCTCCCCCCCTGGCACTACATAACCCCTTGACATGTACCAACGATTTTGCTTTCCAAACAGACAAGCCCTTATCCGAGAATCCCATCATACCCTGACACCTACGGTCTACATTTCAGACATCCTTGAATCTTAGGGGGGGTCATGCACGCATATCTGTCGATCTAACAACACCACTCCCTGACAGCTGTTTAAACAACAACTTGGACCACTACTATATAAGCAACCTGTATCACCAGACACCTTGGATCCTTATACTACTCCATTCTGTACAGTGTACAGTATAGTTACATATATACACCGCTACACAACTAACGTAGAAGATCATAGAAATATCTTCATACATTCAATACCTTCAATTGCAATCATTGCATATCTTCTTACTTTCTAAACAACTCATACCACTCTCACCTCGGTGAACCAACATCACAATACAATACAATACAATGGCTCGTACATTTCTAGATACTCTCCCAAGAGAGATTCGCGATCAAATATACGGCTACGTTTTATCATCACACTCAAGGAGTGTCTATCTATCCGAAAGTGTCGTCAATGACCCCGACCACCCTCAAGAAGAATACTCGGCAGCTGGCACACCTCCATACATTATACGAACCAAATCTCATGGCGAAACTATACGTCTCTCCTTTCTCCGAACCTGTCGTCAAATCTACCAAGAAGCAAAAGTTATTTTCTGGGAGCAGAACTCACTTATCCTTGATGGCATCCTACCTCGAACATATATCGACCACCCCATATTAGGCAGCCTACCAGGCTCGATAGCCTCAATGGCCACCTCCGTCGAGCTCAAGATAGATATATTAGGTCGTTCAGCTTTCCGTAGGAAGTCTGATCTATGCGAAGATAGCCCCTCTCTTGTTCCATTCGAATATCAACTGAAGGATTTGGCACAATGGCCAAACTTGAAGACAATCAAATTACATATGAGCCTTGGAGAAGATCCATGGGGCAACTACGATGGATATGGGCATAGTGGATTCGCAAGATTACTCTACTGGAGACTCAGAGGTGGATCAAACGACCATTGGCATAACTTGGTACGATCAAACATCAAAGCATTAGAAGAAGCTGGCGGGAAAGATGGGTATCTATCTCACGTCAAGAAAGAATTGGATATCAACACAGGTTGCGCACTTCCCAATGGCAACGGCTTCCCTCAGCGAATGCTAAAGACGAGCACCGGATCTCCCCGAGAAGTACTACAAGAACTCAGCGAAGCATGGTTCGGCACTCTCTCAATAGACAATCGACTATCCTATCTCGAAGGCGAAGAAAAAGAAAACATGTTTGTGCAACAACCAGCACCACGTCTACCCATGCTCGACCATTTCTTCTTCTTCAAATACGATATCGATCGCTGGGTCGATGGCCAATCAGGCGTCAGGCTATGGGGCAAAGCTAAACAAATTTGGCCCGCGGGCGAAGAGGGAAAACAGGCAAGGAGAGATGCGTGGGTTGATTCGGGTAGAATGGGTTGTTCGTTTGATGTTATGCGCGAAATTCATTGGCCGTGGAAACAAATGTCGGCGCAGGACTTTGTTCCGTGAGGCTCTGGATTTGGTTTTTGGTCATTGGTTTCTGGATGGTGTGGTGTTGTGTTGTGATGTGATGTGATGGGTATCACGAATCTCTTTATCACTCACTGTATTACGTACTGGATCGGTCTTGTGAAGTATATCCTCAGCTAGGCGTTGTGGAATTTGGGGGTTTATTAGTATAGTAGTAAAACATATTTTTATATTTTTTAAGTTTTAAGTTTATGTTTATATCTATATCTTCAATGCAATGCAACACAGTACAATGCAATCTGTCCTATCATATTCTCTTCTCTTCTCTTCTCTTCTCTCCTCTCCTCGACTTCCTTCCTCAAAATTTTTATATTGGGAAATGAAATGTACTATTGTTATTACCATTGTTATTACCATTGTTATTGTTGGTTTACTGTTACTGTTATTACCACTACAGATCCCGTTATTGGCTACTCGTACAGTAGCATCCGATGTTACTCGTATAAGTTTGTATACACCATCTACTGTTTATTCAATTGTGTATTCGGATATGAGTGTGTGTGTGGAATGTATGTATGGATTGTATGAGTGGATTGTATGGATTGTATGGGGTATGGGGTATGGGTATGGGTATGAGTATGGATTGTAGGTATGGATTGTAGGTATGGATTGTAGTGTGAGTGTGAGTGTGTGGATTGTAGGTATGAGTGTGTGGATGGATTGTGTGAGTATATGTGAGTGGATTGTAGGTATGAGTGTGTGAGTGGAATGTGTGGATTGTGTAGGAGTTCTGAGGAGGGGGTGTGAGGATGGGGGTGGTGAGAGGGTGATGAGAAGGGATTGGTGAGGTGAGGGTGTTGAGGACGGATTGGTGAAGATAGAGGAGGGATTGTCGAGAGGAGGCATGATAGAAGGGGGTGGCGAAGAAAGATTGAAGAGGGGAGGGGAAGTGATGTGGTGGGATTGGTGAAGATTTTCGAGAAGGGGGTATAATGGGACATGGGTATGGATATGGAGTATGGGTATGGATATAGCTAGCCTAGTGAGCGAAATGAAGGGAGGACATGATAGGATGAGATGACATGAGACATGGGTATGGTGTGGTATGGTATGTGTGGTGGGGTGGGCGGGTGAAATACGGCCGGGACCCGAGTGGGGTTGGAGTGTAAGGTAGGTAGGTAGGTAGGTACCTGGCTCGAATAGGAGGGTTGGAAGGGTTGAAGGGTAAGAAAGAGTCTTGCCTTGAGAGTACGATATGGCATTTATAATTAGTATAGTACAGCTGTTAGTACTCGTAGTAAGTTTGGTAATTTAGTAGTTTCAAAGCTGGAAGTTGATATTGTACTGTGCCATGTACCGAGTGTAGGAACCAGGGTAGGTAGGGTTTATAGAGGATAGATTAGGTGGTAGGGGGATGGAGGATGGGGGATAGGGGATGGAAGGGAAGGGAATATTATTTCTGTAGGGGTTCTTGCAGTACTCGTGGTAGATATTGATGGATGCGAATGCTGATGCGAATGCTGATGCGGATTAGTTAGCTCGCTAGCTAGGTACCAGGTCTGTGAGTGATAAGGCTAGGCATCGGTAGGTAAGAGATCCGATTTATCTACTGTACGGAGTAGTACTGTAGTTCGCTCGCTAGTGAAGGCGTGGAATTCCAGTTTTATTGTATGTTATGGGATAGGAGGGAGGAGGGAGAAGGAAGGAGGAGAGTTTTGGGACGGGAAAAGGAACGGGGATGGAGATGTATTGGGTTAATTCGAATTAAATTCGATTTGATCAGATGATGAAGATTGGAGTTTGGATAGTATAACCTTACCTCATGAACCATGACATACCTAACTTGTAGGCTGTCGATGTTGAAGATATATCGGTATGTTTATTCTTCCAAATTAGATTTGGTGTATAATGCACACGGCCACAGTCATCTGCCACCTGCCACCTGCCACCTTCTATTTTCACCCAAGCCATCGGCATTCGGACACAACATCAAATTGAAATTCAAAGTCATAACCTTACAGTATCTTCACGTGCATTAACAATTCAACAACTCGGCTTGATCTTGAAAATCGTTCCGTGCTTACAGTACTACTAGTATATATCACATGCTCTGACCCGGCTCCCACCATACATCCCCGGCGAACACCCCCGACGCAAATTCTGGAAATCTCACGCGAATTTTCTTCAACGGAGGAAATGTATACTCTACCCTCATAAATGTTTCCGATCCGACATTTTTAGGCTGATGTTTGTGGAAATCGTGGGGCTTTGGTTCGTTGGTAACTTGTGATTGATCGGCCTGGGATTTAGTGTGATGTGATGTGATGTGATGTGATGTGATGTGATATGATATGATGGTACCTTATCTTATCGGACCCGAGTTGGGTTTGTGCGTGTGTGCGATGAGTGTGGGATCTTCAGCTGGGGATGGGTGTTGGGGGGCCTTGGATGGTTTGGTTTTGGTTGGGATGTATGTGCTTGGGATGATGTGATTGGGAGGGGCTTGGGAGGAGAGTTAGGAGAGGAGTTGGATAGGGTGAGATAAGCTATGGGTGTTTGGGAGATACTAGGATACTGCATACCGATGTATCGACTGGGATGAGGGGGGGGCGGATTGAAATGCTTATACTCCGTATGCATGGAGGGTACTGTGCAGATTGTGCTGAGAGGGCTGAGAGAGCTGGACAAACTGGTGTGGAAGGAGTGAAGTGAACTCGGTGTAACTAGGTTGAAGACTTGAGTACCTACATTGTGTACACTTTACCGATTCACCGAGAGGATAGGTTGATGGTATTGGCTTGGAGGAATGGATTAGAGAACCGGGAAAGGGGGTTTAGATGCTGTCAGCAAGAACCTTTCGAGGCACTACATTTGACGGTAGTGATCTTACAAGTCGTGGAGGTCATGAGATTCAGGATGGAAAGATACCATAGGGTATTGATGATTGACGAGGTCGGCGAGGAAGTCTAGCCGCTTCTTATTTTCGGTCGGTTGGGACGCAGGGGATCGGCGAGGATGCAGCAAGAGATATCCGAGAATCGGCAGTGCACGTTGTGGATCTTGCAGAGCGTGGTGGCTTTGAGACGTTGGTGAAGAAATTTAGCTATCTAGGCTCTAGGTCGAGCCGCACGGAACAGGTCTACCTACACAAGACCGAAAAGTCTTATGTCAGCGTGGTTCATTATCGCTTTGAGGATATGGGCTGAGATGGTTGTGTGGAGGTATGTGGTCGCCAATACTGCTGAGATGGTCCATGTTATGTTGTTTGTGGTGTGCGTACTATCGCGAGTATGCATGCTGCCTCGAGCTCGGAGACTTCTTGGGAACAATTGTCAGTACATCAGCGATGATGAGTCAGAGATGAGAAGGACATGACTTCAAGCTACGACCAAGATCGGTCTTACAGCCACGATCGAAAGTTGGCAGATATGAGATCGCCAGAGCTGCATAATCATGATTTAATATGTTGGTCATGATCTCATATTACTTCGGTAAATACTTTTGAGTCGCATCTAGATGTAACGTGCATTCTAGATTGTTGAACTTCTTCCTCAATCCTTCAATCTTTATCCTCCGCACTCTCCATAACAAAATCTGCACATCTCTCCGCTACCATCACAGCTAGAGCCATAGTATGATGTGAAAAAATCTTGGGAAAAACACAAGTATCCACAATTCTAACCCCTTTACCCCATAAACACGTAACTCATCATCTACCACTTCCGGTACATTTTCATTACTCTCGGAATCCATTCGACATTTACTTGCATAATGACATGGATTTCTTACTCTATGATGTATAAACTTGTCAATCTGATCATTATTTCCATTTTCGACATCGAGATTTTGAAGTTCGGGAGGAAAAGTAACGTTTCGGAGAAGAGGAAATCCAGATTGTCTTCCATGGCGATTGTGGCGAGAGGCATGAGTTCGATATCGGGGGCGGGGTCTTGAGGTCTGGTGGAAGGATGGTGAGGGGATTCGGTAGGTGTGGATTGTGGGGTTTTGCGGGTTGGCCCTTCTTCGATGAATGGTCCTTCGTTGAGGGATTTGGATAGAACAAAATATGTCACGGTTTGGGTTGGGAAACTCATGATTCCGGTGCCGAAGAGAAGATACTTGCCGAATTCGATGACGGCTTTTAATGGGGATACTGCAACTTGAGTGATGGATTCATTCATGGGAACTTCCCATGCCACGGGGATACTTGGATGATTGGCCTGAAGCCACAAGATTAACAAGATGTCATGATATGTATCGAGGAAAGTTGACTCACTAATCCGTAGCCAACACCTGGTAGGTCATGTATCACTTTGATGTTGTGTTCCTCTAGATGTTTATGAGGTCCAATACCGTTAGAGTTACTGATGTAAACTATGCATACTTCTTAGAATGTCGAATCCTAACATAGGTACCTCAGCATCAAAACTTGTGCCGAGCCTAGTGCACCAGAACAAATAATTACTTCCTTCTTCACCTTGACCTCAAGAGTTCTCGTGGACATTGGATCCGTATTTCCAGAGACAACTTTATCAGCGCAAGGAACTCCATCCTCATCCTCATCCTCATCCTCAAACTCAATTCGATGAACGGTTGTGTTAGTACAGATAGTCAAGTTCTTTTCCCTTTGTATTTGTAGAGCAACTTCTCTTGGAACAAAAGAATGGAATGTAGAATTTCATTTTCGACTTTCGGTAGATGTTGTACGTACTCAAGTATAGCATTGCCACTCCATCAATCGGTGCTTCTGCCACGTTTGCATCGGAGATCCGGGAGAACCCCATTGTTTCGGCTGCATCTGCAAATCTAGTTTGTCATTGATATATTATCCCGAGAGAATGACGAGGAAATACAATACTCACGATCTTTGCGCTCTCCACGGCGAATCCTAATTACCAACCTGCTTCATAATCCACAAGTCCCTCGGTTCCCATCCTTATCCCCTCCACCCCCTTCTCCCCAACAACCCTCTCACTCCTCCTTAAATACATCTCCAAAACCTCCCACCCCCAATTCTCTCACCCCGCAGTTTTTCCTACCCATTTCCTTCCATCCCTCATAGTTTCTCCTAGGTCTTCGCGTATATACTTCACTATCTACTCTACTCGCTCCACTTAATACATCTGCTCGGAACACTAGACTTTGTCTGTTATCACACTGTGTCATTGGTTTACATGGCCGGGGCTTGGTTCCTGTAGAGGCATCGAGGATATTGGCGGAGAGAAGCGGGATGCGCGAGATGCGCGAGATGTAGGTATGGTTTGCGGTGCCGCATCCGAGGAGGAGAATTTTGGTTTTGGTATTCGGGGTTGCGCCGCCTGGGGGTAGGGTGTGATCGTGGGGAGTCTTTAAGAGGGGGGAAAATGTCCAAAGGACGAACCTCCGATGATTATGTAGTTATATTCTTCAGAATCGGCGTCTTCGGGGCTTTTCTCGGGATATTTTGGAGAAGAGGGCCATGGCATCTTGATGGAACTTGATATATCTCAAAATCTGAGAGTCTGACGCACAAAAGTGTGAATCTGAGACGGAAATGAAGGAATAATCGGAGTGCGAAGAAATGTCCAATCAAGGAATAACAAAAAGGATCGAGGTGAATGAGGTGAGAGAATACTTTCCTCGCACCTTGATACTGCTCAATAGTCCATTGTGATATAGTGAATAAACGTTTGAATTTGTTGGCTGACTGTTGGTTGAGTGGTTAGGTGGTTAGATTTACCAATAAGCCTATTCCAACAAATAACTTTGAGCTGCAGTCATCAAACATCAGTCTCATTTTAGATAGATACTTGGCTATTTTTGAGAATTTGTTTTCATTTAAATTGTTCAGTTGCATCAGGGTGATGGGGTTGTGAGAGATTTAAAGTTAGATGTTTGTATTTTCAAAGGTGGTGATATATTCTAGTGACTAGATATGAAGTAAGGTTATCTGGTAGACAATCAATTCTTAACAATGTTGGTATTCTTATATAAACAATCCGAATTATTGATAGTATTGATGAGATATTTAACGCCTTGTAAAGTCTAGACTCTAGATTCAACACTCGTATTAGTCAAATGATATATCTATATCTAGGACTTCTTCGAAAAGCCAAATCATATGATACTCGAGTAATCTAATTCAAATAACGATAAAGCTAATTACAAAGGTTTTAATCTAATTAATAGATTAAATCTGATATACGACGAAGCAATAAAACTATCGAGAGCGTTAAATAGTTGTAGAATAAATGATCGAAGTTTTCATCGAATTAGTAGGTCTAAATCAACCAATCAAAAATGCAAATGTGTACATGATCCTCGAGAGAAAGTTCTCTTAATATGGGATAAAAATCGCCCTAAATTTTATCAACAATTCGCGATAGCGTCGGACAGTTGGCCGAGTGGTTATGGCGCCAGTTTCAGGTCAACCTGATTCACATCTGCTCTATAGCATACTGGTTTCTTACGATTCGGGGGTTCGAATCCCCCACTGTTCATTTTGATATTTTGGAAAAATTGAATTTTACAAGTACCGGGTATCATTAAACTTTTAGGATTCTCCCTTCATTTGTTATTTTTTTCCAGCGGGAAAGCAAATCTCGGCTATTGTAAGTCTTAGATGATGGTCCAAGCTTTATCTGGTATGGTGGATCACAGCGTGGCCCTCTGAACAGCGCCGTAATTTTTACATATGGGTATTCTAACCACCGATTCGTGATAAATCAGTGCGCTGAAAGGATGTTGAATCTGATGGGCTGAGACTGGTGCTATACAAATGGTCGGGGCAAGCCATAGACATTACCGCTCTCTTTCTCTACGATAATACACTCTCCATCCATCAGTGTGGAAGTAGGACGCAGCTGACTTACAATACCAGTAATTTATAATTTACTGGAGCTTTGAGTTATCTCCAGAAGAAATATCGGGAAGTTCATAACACATGTTTCAAAGCAACTCGAGAGAGGTTTGAATATCGACATAACTCGGAATCATTGAGTGATGAAATCCATTATTTATCTTTTAATAAATCGTGTAAAGAGATTGGCGGTGATAGCAGCCACGAGATGTGTTATTACTATTACTGGGAATGTAAGATGTACGAATGCTTGTAGGAACGGCAGTAGACTACCGGTATGCCACCTTGTCTGAATGGGATTTCAGCCAGTCAAGCCTCAAGGTAACCTTATTTTTCTGGCGATTCGCGAGAAGACCTACCTTAATATTCTAGGACAGATGTCGCTTTGGTTGGTCTGCAGATGAGCTATCCAGCCTATCCTAATATACGATTCAAGAATTGTACAATCGAAGTAATTACTGCCTGCATATATGAATCTGCAAGAAGGCCCTTACTCAATTTCCGCATCAAACGCGGTGAACTACTGAATATCTAAGCCATCCGGCATATTCTGATGTTCGAGTCTAGAATCGAATTATCGAAGTATCGCTTTAGTAACTTGTGGGAAGAATCCGGAGCTATCTCAGGATTTTAATAAATCGATGGGTTGAATCTCTACCCCTTCTTTTAAATAAATTACTCGTAAGTAATACCCAAAGAGTTAGAATCACACTTGAACGATGTGTTGGAGCTAGAGCTCATTTGAATGATCATTCTATCATGGAGAAGATCCACGAAGACTCGACCGAGAGATGAAGCTTTATCACGTACTAGTATAGGATAAGATCCAATTGAGTGAATCCGATATAGAGGTTCTCAACCAAGATAACAATACAAGTACCTCTCGGATATCTTGAAAGCTCAAGCTCTTGAATATCAAATTGCTGAATGAAATTGCAATTATAATAGTTGCTACAGCATGTGATACATCGAAACATCGATACATCGTAGTCCGATTATATCACTTTGATCTACCTATATAGAATAGAAATCGGGACGAGATATATACAAGTATAAAGGTTTGCCGATAGAAAAATAATCCAAAGAGCGAGTGGCTCCGCGGCAGAGCATTATAATCACATGGATTAATTATACTCCTTCAGGATCGGTTCCTAAACTTATAGGCTTTCTCATCATATAATATCAAGAGATGAAGATTATTCCTATAAAAACTATTCAGTAAAGATATAAAAAAGACTAGTTTGATTTCCCATAAAATGTAGAAGCGAGTATATCTGCTCATTTTACTTGCGAATGAAATGAAAAATACCTCTGATTTAGATGTCTTTAAGAATTCAGGGATTTCAAATTGAAGACAAATGCGGTAGTTTGACGTTTATTTCTATTTATTATAGATAATTAGTAGAATACAAGATAGGTTACTAATAATAATCAATCAGAGATAAATTATAGTGAAACTCCAGGTTCCTCATTTTTGATTCGTATTTGAGGAGTTTTCGAGAACTTTTTAAGCTTTCGAATTACAGACAGATTTCACGCATGATCGGTATGTATATATCTCGGGAGTCGGGAGAGATCAATCATCAATGAGGATAATTCCCAGTGGCATTATCGATAATAAGTTCCAGCGATAATAACTCTGAGCCTGGGTTCGCTGCAGATAATTAGAAAATATAAATGTGAAATGTCTACGAGTTCTTAATCTTTCATAAGTCAGTCATGACTTGGAAGCAGAAGCAGAAGCAGAAGCAGAAGTATTATTGGAAATTATCATCTTTATATAATATATTATTATCAGAAAAGATTAACGATTTCTTAGATACGGTATATCCATACAAGAGGTACCGTACCGTATACACACTGGGGTGAGTAATATTGAATAATCTTACGTCCAGTCTAATCTTGGACGCGGTATAGCCAACGGCGTGCATTCATTCTCCTGATCATGCTGATGTAGGATCTAGATATAAAATGGGTTTCGATATCTGAAATATATAGGATAGGATGGTGTTTCAAGAGCAGAGAACTAAGTGGTAACTGTAGCAACCAAAACCAGAGTTTGCGATAAACTTATTCATACCCACCTCTTCCCCAGGCCGTTTCACAATGCCAAATATATACATAGCATACTATATATATTTCGAGATATATAAAATATGTTATATAATTCAATCGTTCAAATGCGTAATGATAAATAGATATCAAACTCATCGCCTCCGATAATGCGAGTGGCGAAAAGGATATTAGTGCTATTATAATTACTAGTTATGGACATCTTGTTTCAGAAGATAAATAAGTTTGTCACATGATAAGCCTCTGTGGCACAATTGGTTAGCGCGTGGGCCTTTTAAGCCCAAGGTTGAGGGTTCAAACCCCTCCAGAGGCTATTTCTTTTGATGTTTGTTTTACCTCCCTGTCTAGTTAATAGGGGGTGAGTGATATATCAATTTTTGCCTGGGTGTTTGTTGTATATTGTATCTTGTTATATGTGCATGCTGCTTATTTTGTGACGCTACTGATGAGTAAATTAAACGACAGGAAACATCCGAGGAGTATTGTCTGAAAAAACATATTCGGGAGAGCGTGCGTGAGCATTAACCTGGTAGGTACCACACACACTTATAATTAGGACTTCCATACTTTTCCAAAAGAAAAATCCTAGCCTAGTACTATCAAGAACTAGTCTTAATTTTCAGCCGACAAACAATCTTCGCGAGCGACTGACCGACTAGGTTATTCGCTGATTAATAATTCAAAAATTACAAATAGTCTAGATTTTCCTGTGTTTTCATTTATATGATCGATATATATACTATCATATCAATCCAATATCATGACACTTTACATACAAAGTTAGTTTCGACTGCTCCATTGCTCCATTGATCCATAACTATCTATGGATTAAGTCCATATTCCGGTCCACTTAGACTGGACCCACATGACAGACTCCATATTTGCGAAATTCATTGACTTCAAGAATTGTTCGAGTTATAATAAGATAGAGAGGAGAATTGAAGGTAACTAGAGACGGGAAACTGTTCTCCTTATCTGATCTGATTGCATGAATTTTGATATGAGTAGGTAGATATCTGCCACAAGCAAATCAAGGTAAACACTGCTGTGTGTGCACTCGCGACCGTTCATATTTCCCTGGAATGCATTGATAGATGGGAACCTTCAGTGTGTTGAGAGAAAGACGATGAAGGCTTGATATACTGCCAAGTCCAAACGCGTTATTTGTCGGTACTGATGAAGTCTGTTTGTAGTCGTGGTTCGGGGACATCTTTGATGATAATTAGCCATCCTTTGCCATAAGTTTAGAGGTCTAACTCTATCGTCCAAGAGTGCTAAGCTCTGATACGAGTGAAGTGGCTTTACTACCCCACCTGTATCTGAGCTGGGTGGGCTATTTTGGCAGGCTAATCCCTACAAATCTGATAAGCGGTCAGATAAAATATACCTAATAGTCATCGAAGTTTGGAAATAATTGTATATAAATACTGGAACAATAACCTCAATCTTGTTGTATACAGGTATACCACCAAACTCTCGTCAATTCACACCTATCTACCCTACATCCTATAAGGTGACCAACTGATGGACGAGAATCATCCTTTACTCGCACCGGTACCACCACCCACAAATGCCGCTGGTCAATATCCATATATCCCCGATGTGAATATTCCACATGATGAATCCTTCGATCATAGAATCGACTTCAATCCCAATGGAGACCCGGAAAATCCATTGGAATGGCCCAAGGCGTATCACGATGGAGTGATTTTACTATTAGCTTTCATGGCATTCACAGTGTACGCATGTCATCTCATTTCATCTCATACACCCTCACCCTCATCCCCAACCTTTAACCAGCTTCCACTCCCCAATTCCCAATCGCCAACCCACTAACCCCCCCCATCAGAACATTCACCTGTATCGGCGTAGTGCCCATCGCCCGACAAATCATCCTAGATCTCGAGCACCAAGAATCCAAATCCGCCTCCGTCCTCCTCGTCACCATCTGGGAGCTCGGAGAAGCCGCCGGCCCCTTACTCATCGCCCCCTTATCCGAAGTCTACGGTCGCGCCGCCGTTTTTAACGTTGCCAATGTATTGTTCATTGTGTGGACCGTCGTGGCCGCCTGTAGTCAGACGTCGCATTTATTTATTTTATCGCGCTTTATGACGGGTTGTGCCGTGGCGTCTAATGTGCTGAATCCCGCCGTCATCGGCGATATGTTACCACCTGACCAACGAGGCTCGGCCATGGCAACGCTTATGCTTGCACCGCTTTTAGGTGGTGCGGTTGGTCCAGCTATTACTGCATCGATAGCTCAGTCCATCGGATGGCGAAATGTGCTCTGGTTCGCGGCGGGGATGGCGGGAGTTTGCGAATTGGCTTTTGTGTTTCTACTTCGGGAAACGTATAAACCTCGGATCTTGCAGCGAAGAATAGCGAGGTTACGAAAGGATCATAATGATCTTGCGCTCAAACTTGCTGAAGAGAAAGAGAGTGAACATACGGCAATGGCCATATGGGAGGCTATCAAAAGACCTGCAGCTGTCTTTGGAGGATCCTTCGTGTTGCAGATCTTGTCGTTTTATGGCGCGATTATTTTTACCTTCTATTATATTATGTCGACCACTTTACCAGAGGTTCTCAAGAATGTATATGGGTTTCCTCCATCCACAATTGGTTCTTCTTTCTTCGCTTTTAGTAAGTATCTGACTGAATTTACCACCAATCCATATATACACATCTAACTAACAAAAACAGGCGTTGGATCGACCGTTGCGGTATTTCTTTGCAACATGCTCCTAGACCGCATCTACATCCATCTCCGGCGCAAAAACAACAATAAATCACACCCGGAGCACCGCATGCCCCTCACCATAATCAGCGCCTTCATCCTCCCCTTCTCCGTCGCACTCTTCGGATGGACCGCAGCCAACGGTTGGCCCGTCGCTCTTCTTCTTTTCTCGGTCGGCCTCCAAGGTTTCGCTATCTTAACGGGTATGGTGCCGCTGATGGCTTATGTGGTGGATGCTTTTGGACTGTATTCGGCGAGTGCGTTGACGGCGGTACTCATTGCGAGATGTTTGATGAGTACGTTCTTGCCGTTGGTGGTGGGTCCGTTGACGGATGAGCTGGGTTATGGATGGGGATTTATGATCGTTTCGGCTGTGTGTTTGTTGGTGGCTCCGGTTCCGTTGGCGGTTATGAGGTATGGTGAGAGATGGAGACAGTGGTCTGCTTTTACGAGGGATGTTTGATAATATGATTGATGACGGGATTTATGAAAATGAAGTTGCGCTCTCGAGCTTGTGATTAGAGAAGGCTAGGAAAAGATTTGTCTTGTTTATATTATTATATTACTGTATTGCAAGAGTATATAGAACTAAACGATATAATCTTACATATTATAACATAATACGCATGCATACTAAGTTTCTCTTTCTCTTTCTCTTTCTCTTTCTCTTTCAACAATACCCATCAAACTAAACAAAGCTAGAAATATCCGACAAAAGCTAGAGTAGAGTACTGTAGGTAGTTATATTACTCGTACTTGAGTATCGAGTTTTATATTCTTCTCTTCTCTTCTTTTACATCTTATATCTTACACTTTCCTAAATTCTCTTGCCTTGAATATCCATCTCTTCCATTGATCCATGGATCTTATAATCATACCCCTCTAAAAGTCCACCAAAGATATACCCACCCAGTTCTACCCCACCCTACCACTAAATTCCTTCTCTTCTTCTCTTCTTCTTTTCTCCCCGTCACCACCTTCCTTTCCCCCGCCACTCCCACCACAAAATCTACCCCTACCTTAAAACCTACCCACATCAATCCTACCCCTCCCCCCACCACAAACCCACCACAAACCCACCACAAACCCCCCTCAAAACCAAAAACTTCACCACCAAAAAGTTTAATCACAATCACAATCCACGAATCAGATTCAAACTGAAACATATACAAAGGTAAACGACTCCCTACATAGGACTCGAACCTATAGCCTTAAGATTAGGAGTCTTACACGCTACCATTGCGCCAGCAGGGATTTTTTCTTTTTTTTCTGATTGAGATAGGTGAAGGGAGTTTGGGGATATACGGAGAGGGTTGGGAGGGAGGTGGGAGGGAGGGAGGGAAGGAGGCAGGGGAGGGTATGTGGAAGATGTGGAAGTTGGGGATGGGATGGTTAGGGATAGGGATAGGGATGGATATATAAATGAGGATTGGGGGGAGGGGAGGTGGGATGGGAAGGAGGGGGAAGAGGGTAAGGAAGGAGGTTGGAGATGGACAGGTATGTGAAGTGGAAGAGAAGAGCTCGAGGTGGGTGGGCGGGTGGATGCGGGTTCGAAGGAAAAGAATAAGAAAATAAAAATAAAATAGAAATACAGAGATAATTGAACAATATTTATAATACCGGCCGGTAACTCGAATAGATAATCACAAAACTTGCAAATCCAAAAAACATATAAAATTATATACTATACCTCTCTATAGGAATCGAACCAATATCTCCGGAATCAGAATCCGACGTGCTGACCATTACACCAAGTGAGGGGGTTCAAGGATAGGTAGGGAAGTGTTATTTGATATTGTGTATTTCAATCGAGTAGTGTGGAATGAATGATTTGCGGATGGGTAGGGGGGGAGAGAGAGAAGAGAGAGAGAGAGAGAGAGAGAGAGATTAGGATTAGGATTAGAGAGGAGAGGGGGACGGGGACAGAGATTCGGTCGGGGATTTGATTGGTAGAGTTCTCGTAGAGTGAAGTGATTCAATGATTGTTATTCTTGATGATGGGATAGGATAGGATAGAGTATATTAATTAAAAGTACTCTTTAAATAATCAAATCCTTAAGGTTAAAGCAGGTTACTTAAATATCTTATTTACCCCCTCACCTACCCCTTCATCCACCTCCCTCATCCATCCATTCATCCATTCACCTCTCATACATCCGAGTCCACCAACCAAACCAATTAACCAACCAATCAACCAATCACAACCCCTTTCTCATCCCTCCCTCCTTCTTCACTATGCATAATTTGTTGCATATCGTAAAAAGAGCAAAAGGAGAGGGCTGCAAATCCATCCGAACTTTTCCAAGTTTATCCGAGCTTTCCAATATTCCGTTTTTCCGATTTGCTTATACCTTATACCCAACCAATCATATTATAACTTGTTGTATATCAGTAGCTCAATTTGTTTTATTGCATATCGATAGCTCTTAGTAGAAATTCAACTTAATTCAATTTCATTTGTTTATGTATAATCAAGGAAAAGATAGGAAGGAACTAAAAATGTCTGAGAATTTTGATCAAGATACAAATTTTCCATGAATTGGATATAGGCGTGGATGGATTAGCCGTGATGTGAATTGGCTATAATGTATAACAAATTGTGATAGAAATAGATTCATTCCTCAAATATAGGGTTAGTTATATAAGCAGATTATTTGAGCATATAAGGAATGGAAATGGTTACCGGTATTTGTAGAATGAACGAGAATACATGGCAATACTTGGTTGAACTATGAGTATTTATTTGTTTATTTATTGTGGCTATAAGGTTAAGATATCGATCTAGTATAGAGATCAAAACGGCAAGAAAGAAGAAGTATACGGGATAGTCAAAATGTACAGTAATAAGAATAACTATATTAATCTTCAAGCTAAACTATTGAATTTCCTAAAATAGCACTACTATATTATACCCAAGACTACTCGTAGAATGAGATACTCGTATATATCTCCATTCATCTAATCCAATCCAATCCAATCCAATCCATTCATGATACATACATATATACAATCTTTCATTCATCAATCTCCAAAGCATTACCAACTGCCAAATGCTCGCTAATATCTCGAGGGTATCATCCAAACCAGTCATCTATCTATCACATTACATCATATAACATCCAAAGTTCCAAGCCCAACTCTAGAAAGAATGCAAACCAAACCAACATCCACGCCCATGCCCACATTCACGCCGTGCAATTAAAGATCAAAAAGTCTCGTCTCCTTCACTCCATTATATTCATCCATCATTCATCATCAATCATTCATTAAAGATGAGCTTCCATCAATCATCAAACCAAAGATTTCTCACCCTCACCCTCTCCATTTCCCCTTCCCAGCACAACCAGCCCCCCAACCTCCACATCCCCCAACTTCTTCACCCGCTTAGCTTCCAACCTCAATCTTTCCTGTTCTCCCAATCCCACTTTCGTAGTCTCATGTTCTTTACTCAGAACATGTTGGCCGATGGCAAAACTTATTGCTAGGCCCAGCGCTGCAAATACTACGTAGATGATCCACTGTATTCATATTCATATTAGTATCTCTCTGATTCCCCAGAATTAAAAAAAAACTCACCATGACCCTCAAACTCCCCCAATAAGCAGTCCTCGCCACCTCTCGTCCAGCAGCAGGTAACGCCTTAACAATATCCACACTCGCCCCCGCACTCCCACCACTCAAATCCGACGCCACGCTACTCCCCAGCGCACCAACCAATTCCGCACTCCGCTTCTGCATTTCATTTTGAAATACCACGCTTCCGACCACAACACTAATACTCGTGCTCAGGTTCCTCGTAAATCCAAATGTGGCAGTCGCAGTTGCAATATCAGCTTTCTGAACCAGCGTTTGCAGCGCAATAAGTGGAGATTGGAAGTTGGGACCGACGCCTATACCGGCGATGATTTGGTAGATGATGATTTTGGACCATGTGGGGGTGCGCGGGAGATCTATGAAGAGACCGAAGCCGAGGGTCATGATTACGAGCCCAAAGTAGATGGGTGGTAGGTATTTGCCGGTTTTTTTAATAAATATACCCGTGGCCGCCGATGTCAAAGATAGCGAGAGGGCGAATGGTAGAAGATAGACGCCAGAGAGGAGGGGGGTAGCGCCAAGAACAGCTTGAAAATATAGCGGGAGGTAATAGGAAGCGGAGATGAAGACGAATCCGTGACAGAAACAAACGCCCAAAGCTGCAACATTAGATGAATGCTTGAAGAGTCGAAGAGGCATGACTGGATATCGAGCGAATTTCCATTCGTTGAGCACAAATAGTCCGGCGATCAATATCCCGAAAATTATGAGGCAGATGACGGTAGCTGAATCCCATGGTTTGGTGACGCCTCCGAATTCGAGCCCGAGAAGAACCATCAGTGTACCACCAACTATCAGTAAACTTCCAAGCCAGTCCACGGCTTTCAATCCATCCCATACTGGCGTTTTTGGATTATCGAGATGGAGGAAGAAGAAGAGTGCTATTGCAACTGTTCCCGTAATCGGCAACTATTCCATGATTAGTATTTACATTTCTTCCGAATCTTCCAAAGAAGAACGTAGCAATTCAATACAAAACTCACATTAATATAAAAACACCATCTCCAGCTAACCTTCTCCGTAAACGCACCTCCCAACAGCGGCCCAATCGCACTAGCAAAAGCCCACGTCATACCCACCAACCCAAAATACGCCCCCCTCTTCCTCATACTAAACAAATCACTAATACAAATATTAACCAAAATAATGAGTCCCCCTCCCCCCACTCCCTGCACCGCCCTCGCCACAATCAACATCCCAATACTAACACTGGTCGCCGCAAGCAAACTCCCGATAAAAAATATCCCAGCCGCTATCAACAATATCGGTTTGCGACCCCATATATCGGAGAACTTCCCCCAAGAAGGTGTGCTAGCGGCATTGGCGAGTAAGTATGCGGATCCGATCCACGTGTAGCCGGCGTCGGAGTGGAAATGCGTGGATATGGTGGGTAAGGCGGTGGTTATGATGGAGACGTCGAGGGCGGCGAGGAAGACCGAGGAGCAGAGGGATAGCATGATGATGATGGTTTCCAATTGTGTGCGCGTGGCTTCGGGGTCTGGAAATGCGGGCCCAGGAGCGTCGCTCGTGTCTGCGTTTGAAGTGGCATTTTCGTGGGGAGGAGGGGTTTTGGGTAAGGGGATGTCGAGACTGGTTTCGTGGGAGGTAGAGGGTGAGGAATCGACGATGTTTTTTTCGGGGTCTGCTGGGTTTGTGCTTGGAGATTCGAGGGAATTGGGCGTGGTATGCTGATATGTAGATGGTTCTGGTGGTATTTGTTGTGGTCCAACTGTTGTATTGATAGCGCTTGTTTCTGTTGAGGCAACACCTGCCATTTGTGCGGTGTTGTACATGTACTCTGTATCCAAGTACTCGGGTGCTTTTGTAAGATTCAATTGATCTTTCTCGTCCGACCTTTTGTATTAATTTGATATAACCTATCGTCTATTAAACATTTGTCTATGCTCGTTCAAGAAGAAGGAACGAAAATGGGATGATTGATATCGAATATAGTTAGTTGTACTATGTTGATTATTTCGCCATCCAGTGCCCAAATTGTCATATAATAGATTGGTCTACATACAAGTAGATTAATTACTACAGTAACTAATTAAATTCATCAATCGTTAGCACTTTCGAGCCGCCATGTTGTGTGTCAAAAATCTATCCATACGGTTGAATACTTCCTTTCAATCACTTTCCTCTCCCGGAAATAAATTTTATGGATCATCGTCATAGATTCTAGATTCTGTAGCTATGGTACAGATAGCTTTGATTGGCGGATAAGCACAATATTCCCCAATTATTATGTCATAAAGATCAAAGGGTCCTTTTCATTGGACCTCGCTATTTTCTTTGTCCGATGTTTAATAAGCGAGGAATAAATAGCTCTTATATCCGGAAAGCCATTTTTTCACCTACTTTTTATACAGGAACCGGATTGGCAATAAGGTAGGTTTGATACGAGCAGAAATTTGGGACCTGAGAGAGCATTGCAAGTTGCTTCTAGAGTCAGATCGGGCCTAGCAGTACAATTTAGAAGAATTCGGTCCCGAATACTGTATTAACAGAATTAAGAATGCTATGTAAAACAGATTTCTCGGTCAATTCGAATGAAAAGGTTCGGTCCCGAAATAAAGAAGAATAATGAAAACAATGATCAGCGGGTAGAATCCCACGTCCCCAGATCTTGGCTCTTGGCTCTTGGCTCTTGGCTTTTTCACCAGCTTTGCAAGGAAGAAAGATTTGCATCAAGAGAATACTGACGAAAGAAAATTTCCGGGTACAGATTAGCATGGAATCGGGTCAATACACTAGCTGCCATAAGAGAACGAATAGGTCGATTGTTTTCACGATTCTCTCGAGGACACGCTGTCCGAAGCTTGGTAACTTTGGAATTAATGCATTTGTCATACAGTCCTGAGCCTGTGCTGACTCTGAAATCAGCTATTCAAGAAATAGTTGCTCAAGCCTCACGATGTCGAGCCCGGAGAATTGTTATGCGAACATCTTGCACACGGGAGTAACAACTTCTGTAAACAAGGCTGGATAAGTTTATAAACTACGATAATCAGCTCAAGGTATTAATGAGTTCATGTCATTGCACAAATAGGTGGTCCGATTTAATAGCTATCGCAAGATGTCGAGTTGGCTCATTGGCTTGTGGACGAAATATCACATGACACCGAATATATACCTATTGAGATCGCGCATCAATGCTAAAGTCGTTCGACCAACCTCCGATGAGCTAGATACAAAACTTGACGCCAACGCCTGGCAATGTCGAAGACGAAAGCTGAGAAGAACCAAGGCACCTTCGGATCCTCACCCACCGGAGAGGATCCGATTGCCTTGGTTCCGCGCAAATACAACCAAGATACAGATGAAAGGTCCTAACGAAGTTTGGAGCAATGAGTACGCTCATCTTCCCCGAGCCGTTTGTCATATTTCCTGATAATACCGGACTTCGGCAACGTACATATTTCCTCTGGGGGTGTGAACCGTTCGAGAAAATATGACCTGTCGAGAGTACTTAAAGACAGCATCGATAATGAGGAACGTGAGTCCTTAGATGAGAAGATCCAATCCTGGAGAGTGCGATTGATGATATGGCGGTTTGGTGGCTTTGTGCTGTGCCAATTATGATATCGATTGGAGGTCAAACACGAACACTCATAAGTAACTCTACTGACGGGTGGAATGTAAGCCATAGAGACTGCTAGAGAGGTCATTAACCAAACCTTTTTTATAGAAATCTTTCATGTGCACTTTGTGTACTCGAGTAGAAGAGGAAAGTCGTCGAAAATGCTAAAATGAATGAAGGGGGTAAATATTCTGCCCACCTCAAGTACACCGCCCTGCTTATTACTCAGCGAAGCCCCTTCATCTTGAGCGATCCCCAGCCTTCATTCTTCCCGATATCACGGAACTAAGCTTGACGCTGTTATTTGGTTACAAATCCAATTCGAAGTCCTCGACTGCGAACTGGTCTATGATGTGGTCGCGTACCTGAGAAATAATGCGCAAACTGAAAGAATCAAGCTGAGAGGAGTTCACGACTGAGATTGGGAAGGACAATGAGAATTACACGTCACCCCAGGGATCTCTCTTATACTAAAGAAAGTCATGCAATCTTCAAAACACCAACCTGCCAGGTCCTATTCATGATGAAGTAGAAAATAGGATAGCCTTCGCCTTCATCATACTTCATGGGTTTCGAAATCCTTCGCTTCCCCGGTCTGAAACGGCTCAAATCGGTTGTTACCATAGAAGTCCAAACGCTCAAGCAACCGCCAAGAACATCAAAAATAGCCCCCTCGTCCCAACTCCACGGTGTCATCTCATGTATGAAACTCGGGATATCGGTTACCGTTAGTAAGTTTAATGGGGATGGATCTAATTTTCATGCTCCTTTATAATTCCACCTATCACATCGCCATTAAAGTTATTTTAAATTTAAACTGCTTGCTCATCGTCGGCCTAGTGGCTTGAGATCTTATCTGATGAATGTCAAGCGCCTTTTGAACAATGAAGATATCGGATTTTAACAGTTGATCCAACGAAATATGTTACTCCAGAGGTACTTGGCGTGTCATTGCCCACTCTTTTGTACATAGTCGGCTCTGGAGTAGGGATCGATGCCATTCTCTAGGAAATTGGATGAATCGTTCCTTGTCAAGACAACCTTGGGACGAAAAAGATGATCTCATCAACACATATAAGATCACCATGTATTTCCGTATCCTAATTCCATTTCATTATCATCTTCATCTTCAATACAAACATTCCTTCCAATCTATTCCTTACTTTCTTTTACAGCTGTGCTGTCTTTTGCACTGTTAATACATTTATTTCATATTACGAATTTAATTCGCCCGCCAATCATTCCAGACATCTTCTTTCTACACCACATCACATCCAACCAACCCAATTAAATCATTCAAAATGCATTTCTCCCTCCCAGCTCTTGTCCTCTTCCTCTCCGTCGTGAACGCCTCTCCTCTGCCTAAGAAAGAAGATGCTGCCGCCGCAACCTCATCGGCATCTACCTCTGTCTCCACCGCATCTGCCGGAAGTGTTCTTACCGCCTCGGCATACAATGATTTCCAAATCTCGGATGGAACCGCCGGAACCGCTGAAGATCAAGCAAATGCCCTCTTCACCTCAATCGATATGAACAATCTCGCTGCCGTTTCTAAAGCCGATCTCAAAATCATCCAGGGAGTTCATGATGCCGCCGAAGATGCTGAAACCGATGCTTTTAATCCAGCGGTAAAAGCTGCGACTGGTGATGCTGCTGATGCTCTTCAGGTAAGATTACATCTCCTCTCCCATGTCTTCCCTAAAATCCCTTCCTTGCCTTCCTTTTCTTTTCCTCTCCGATCCTACATGTATGCAGTATACCATAGCCATAGCCACAGCAACTAACACCAAACCCAGAACGGCAAAATAAAGAACAAAGTCCTCAAACTCACAGCCGAAGTCCTCAGTCTCCAAATCAAAGCAGCACAAGGTGGCGATGCAGACCCGGCCCCTGAACAGAAAAAGTTAGCCACTAATGTGAAAACGGATGTGGCGGCTGCTGGAAAGGCTAGTACTGCGGTTAGTTTCGATGCTACGAGTTAGATGATACTTAGTTGTCCGGTAGAGGTTTCGAGATGATGGGCTTGAGGAGATGGGATAGGAATGGACGGGAAATCATATTTAGACATGGTTTGGGAAGGGGGCAACTGTATACTTGAGTGTATTTATGAGCTGATGGTTCAACAGTGATCGCTTGTGGATATACAAGAGTACTATCCATATAGAAAGAATTAGAATACTTACCGTATAGTATAATGATTAAAGCAAAGTGTGCTCCGTATTGTATAGGGTTGTTTCTTGATATAGTATCAGTAATATACTATTGTCATTTCAAGATCTTTTGCTTTTAAAGATTCAAGAATATCAGTCTTTCTTCATAATTAAAGACATGGCTGGGAAAGAGGACTCTCCCGAGATAAATGTATATTTCTCTAACTCCGCTTTTTAAAACTCTACTGTGGAACCAAAAAATCAGATATAAAACAAATCCCTATCGAAAACAAACGCAACTCCCTTTTCGCTCGAATTGGTTCTCAGTTGTTGCACCACTATTTATCCATACGTTTAATCCAAACTCTGTCAGTGCCAACCATGATGTATTCAACACCTTCGACTTGTTTTACCATGTGTCGCTCCTTCCACTTATCTCATAAACCTCATGAATCTTCGGTGCCTCGCTATTCTCCATCTTGGCTGGAGCCTTTGCTGCCCGATTCTCAGTCTGATCACGAACCCGGCTGATATAGATAGACTCTGTCCTTTTTATCCCTGCCAGCCATATAATATTCACCACCTGTGGATTTTGATAGCAGAATCGCAGAACGGTGGCACGATACTCTCCTCGATTCACTTTCTCACTTCTTGTCGCTACCACTTTGCTGATAAACATCATGGATCGTGATCTTGTTTTTGGTGTTTAGTCGGCTTGGTAGATCGCTAGATGTTATGGATCCTGACGGTCGGCCTAGTATGTGGCTGGGTGCTGTTGGGCGTGGTGCTGTTATTGAAATTCCTGATAGTAGACTGCTAGATCTGATTGATCGTCGTGGTGAATCATCACTGTCTCTATATGAGTAGAGAAGAGTCAGTAGGTATATAGTCGTAGCGTTTTCCGCTGCTTGAATCCAAACCAATTTCCAAATACAAAGATTGTTAACACAGATGCACAAATAGAAAAGAATGAAGCTTACTTGACAACTCTATTATCAATATGGATCGCTTGCGTCGTTGGCGGTTTAGTACGATCGTCCGAAACCCAAACGCTCTCTTTATCGACTTCTTGATCGCACGGTGCTCTGTATTTACTTTCGTCCAAACTTTCATTTGTTGTGAAGAATAAGCATTGTCTGACCGACACACAGTCTCGAGACAGATTCCACGGGCGGGGCTTAGTGATATTTCGGGGGGTTTCGTAGGCATTAGGGTTGGTCTCATAGACAGTGCTATGAAGGACCACATTTGAGTAGTATAAGACATATTTGTCAGATTCTTTGCTTGGATATCTAACTCGCTTCAAAAATGTAGTCTCGTTGTAGGTGGTGACAAAACCGTAGGTCAACTCATTTGTTTCTAAGTAAATGCCAATTTGGCCTGAAAGACTCTACCGGTATTAGAAACCTGAAATCACATTTGAGAGGGAGTTCATCTTGCCTAAAAGCTGGCGAAAGCGATGTCCAATTTCATCCCACCGCGTGATACAATCCACCTATCTAAAGGATGGGCCCAAAAGACTTTGGCTTCTCCCACAACACGTGGCTCAATATTTTCTTTAATAGTACCGGTACTTGCAACAAAATCTGGGAGTTTGAGATTGGGTTCCTTGCAGGTGCTCGATTTTGAATCGCCATATCGAATATTAGAGCTTAGATTCCGCAGCGCACATGTGACTGGAGTCAAGAGCTGCTGTGTGAATCTACCCTGTAGAGAGTGCTCATCACCCACATAAGTCATCTCATTGTAGACATTATTCAAACCTTCTGAATTGTCCTTGGGTCTGAATGCCAAAATGTGCGCGGCCTTCTCTAAATTCTTTGGGAACAGCTTTTCAAAGGTGAGGGCCACGTTCTCTTCAAAGTCGCTCCAGTGAACAAGAGTTCCTTGAAACTCGAGCTCATGATGTAAGGAAATGCTATAAGTTGAATGTCCTGTCGTCAATAGATTGGGAATGTCGGCAGCAAGGAGAGTCCTGCCAGTTTGTGATTCGGCAGTGGTAGTGCTAGAAGCGTCCACAAAGTGAGGAACATTGAGTTTGACTTTCGGCATTTCGAACACAAAGTAGGAAGGGAAACTTGGAACAAATCTTTGCTTCAATGTTTGCTATTTCAATACTCTAATACAATCAGATGAAGAAAACATATCCCCTTAACTGCAGGATTTCAGCTCCTTCCTAAAATAGATTTAACCGGCTGATCCGCATTTAAGGGGATAGCTACCTTTACTTCTCGTCGGTTGGGTTGTGTTAAGTGGTGGTGAGAGTGGTGATTGGGTGAGGGATGAGTGGGGGACGAGTTGTGGTCCACCCCTACGGATTATCATTAATATGGAAAGCATAGATTTAATTGGGAAAGCGGGGAAAGCGCGTATTGATTAGGGAAGCGCGTAATCATTGGATAGGAAAGCGTGTATATTACGAGGCTTTGATTGGATATCATCTAAGCCTCTCTAGCTGACTCAACAACCCTTTCCAATAACCTTACTTAGTTATTTCACCTCTATTAATCTGCTTCTTAACAACGCCGCCGATTGCAACCGCATCAAAAATTAAGACAGAGACACCACTTCAAAAATGGTCTCACAAAGAGGCTGGATAGCGGATCGCTTGAGATCAGGGCATGAGTTCAAGATCGGGGATGACATCTGGATGCTTTCTGGGAGCCCGATTAAGGAATCACAATACACATACTTCTCGAGAGCGGTCTTCGAATGCAAGATTGTGCACAAGAGAGAAGGGATTCCATCTCATGCAATCGTTAAGATCTGGATGCAGTATTTGTCAATCCTTCTTTCTTATACTATATGTTGTTTCGTATTGACAAGAAACCTACTGATAATCGTTGAAGAACCCAAAAGATTGCACCTCTCGATCCACGTCATAGACGCAATTCCCATGATAGTGGCGATTCGTCTCATGGCAGCGATTCACCTCCTTCTAATAGCGACTCACCTCCTCTTGGTAGCGATCCGGATGCCGGTAGCAACTCGGATTTCGTTTTCAAACAAGATTGGGACAGGGAGCTGGAATGTCTGAATATAATGAAGAAGGGCTACGATGAAATGAAAGCCGCCGCAGTCAAAGAAAAGGTGGAACTACTATCCAAACCTTTTCCGCACGCCATTGGATTGGCCGTTGAAAAGCAGGAACAAAATTTTCCCGTTCAAGGAGGTTATCTGGTCTATCTGGTTATGGAAAAATTGCCAGGTGATTGCATAACAGAGTATGAATTTTGGCAGTGGACGAAAAGCGAACGTGACGATTTTCGACGGGCTTTCGAACAATCAGCACAGTATGCTTTCTCATTCCATGGAAGCACTTTAACATACTGACACAATTCAGATTGATCGAGAAACTTGGTGTTGAGAACATCGACAAAGCAATGAGAAACCTACTATGGGATAAACAAAACAATAAATGGTTAGTCGATATCCACGACAATATTGACAACCAGTTCGAGTTTGCTAATGATAGGATAGTTACTTGATCGACTGGGAAAATTGGACAACATGTAATCCCGACGACCCTTACCCCCTTCCAGATTTGCAATGTCAATACGACATGATCCGAGATTTAGGGCCGAGAATGGGACAAGACCGTTGGGATACAGATTAAAGCAGGGGTTGTTGTAGGCCTCTATATGGTGCGGTTACCGAATTGTGTAACCACTTCCCAGGAACAGTTGTTTCCTCTGATCACAGAGCTAAGGGGATGATTCACCTCATTGTATCTCTTGTAGCCAGGTTTTCCTCAGATCGAGCAAGGTGATGGAGGTTCTTGATCGACATGCTACCGGCATCGTACTATCTATTGTTGCATCAAGTTTATGCCTTGAATAGGTCGGGTTTCTAGGATTGGGTTAGGGGTCTTATGGGGTGTTCTTCCGGATGGGGTCTCATGATTTTCCTTTGTTCTTTTCCTTTTCCATTCCAAAACTCTTCTTGTATTTCGATCTGGATATACAAATCAGCGTCGCCCTCAGGGGCACTGTACTTCATCAAGAAAGTTGCAGCATAAATACAGCTGAGGAAGGATCATGGATTAATGAGGACAATGGGTAGAATACGCTGTACTTTAGCACTACTACTGCTGCCCACTGAGCATAGTACTCCCGAAGATATCAGTAATGGAATAGCGTTTCTCGAGGAGAACTATTTCCTTTGCAAGTTTGGAGCGAAATCAATACTTTTCTCATCTTCTGTCCCTTTATGAATAGATTGACGCAGTTCAATATTGGATTCTTTGTATATTTGAAGTGAGGTATTAGATAGATGACCATGAAGATAAGAATGTTATCGGGGAAACCAGCTCATATGTTTGTCTCGATCACATTCTGTGAACATTCAAGATAAGTCAAATTAAGCTGGGTACGATGCAGCCCGTCATTCCCTTACCCCAAATCTCATCAATCAAATACTCGCTCAGTCACCATTAGTTCTTGCTGCTAGAGAATTCAGAATTCGACCATTTTCTCTTCTCATTAACCCAATTCGAAAACTATAGAGACCTCTCAATACTTTCTCCTGAGTTGTTTCATTCTACCGCGAGCTCTTGTAGCATCGTTGCTGCATCTCTTCAATTGCTTTTTGAAACGGCTCTACTTCCACCCACTATCCAAGATCTCTCCCTGACCCATATACGATACACGAACAGATGATCATCTCGGAAACTATCTCTTTGGTTCATTATACCCTGTTATATTTCCCTCGCCCGAGATATTCGATCCAGGAAGATGGCTTGATGACTAAGAGAAGAGAAGAGAAGAGAAGAGAATAGGAGAGAAGAGAAGAGATTACAGAAGCATTTTATACTACATGGCAAAGACTATTCAATATACAGTTTGTCTCAAAATGATGTTAGTTACTCCCCTAATTTATTAGTTTACTAGATAAAATTTACAGTATAGTTACTATGGTAATATAGCGAATGCAAAAATATACATGAGTCTCGCGCTGTTATTTCTGGTTTTGAAAAGGTGTTCTACGAATAACGAGACGGACGCCACATGGACTGGGTAGATGGTGAAAATATGGTTATTCGATCATCTGCTAAGTATATATTAAGTGTAATCGTTGGGCTTCGTGATCGAAGGTATTCTTAGCGCGAATATAGATTCTTTAATTGCAGTATGATGATTCTTTGATCGTAAGGTTTACTTTGATCGCTAGCTTATAAATTTGATATATCAGTAGTCTCTTGAAACACTGGTATAATCGAAGAGAACAGAGAACAAAGTAGAATTCGAAATAAAAAACAGGTTATCCCGATGAGTTTCAATAATGTCACGGTATAGATTTATGTACTCGCCGCTCGCGTATAAAGCTCTAATTATATATACTGTATCTACGACATCTTAATCAAAGCCTTCTATAGTGAGAAGTCATACTATATAGTATGCTACAATGCAGTTCTCAGCTCGAAACTTTACAAGTTCAATTTAACAAGTCATCTAAAATAAGAAGAGAGAAGACCAGCTTCAGTACAGATCGGTGTACTCAATCAGGGGTTTCGGTTAGCCTTTGTAGTTAAATCAACTTCATTATACCACTCAATCAAGGAGTCGAGGAGTATTCGCAATAAATTAGCAGGAAAAACAGTGCCGGTACATTTAATATTCTATTGTATAGAAATCAAAACATAAAATTAGGTGCACGAAATATTGGGTACCTTTATCATTCCTCCCCATACTAATACTCAAAAATATCAAATATTCTTCAAGTAACACTGTGCAGTAACAGAACATTTCTCGATCATCTCTTACCTCGTCTTCAGATCACACTTACCCATCTCAAAATATCCTCTACTGTACATCCTTTCAAAACCTCTCTTTATTCTCTAGTCTCTAACCGCTCCTTACCTCATTGAACCGTGTAACCTAGAAATCCCCAAATAAGATCTTACAATGTATACTAATCCAATCTCTATTCATCCATCAATTTCAATCCCATCTTCAAATCCCAAGTCCGGTCTTCAGACCTCCCTTCAATTCTCTCCTTCTCTCTCCAAAAACACATTCAGCAACCCTCTTGACGCGATTCCGCAAAAAATCATGTATTTATCAAATATTCTTTCCAGATAGTTAAACAATTTGGCGTAGAAAGCCAGTTCGACATTCTTCATGATACCCTTTCCGTCTTTTTGGACGACTCAATGAGATCTAAATCAGACGGTAGCTCAGAAGAACGGATGTGTGAAATCATCTATTTTTGTTTATCATAACCAGGACATTTCGAAGCGAACAAGGTTGTAGAAGAGTGTTGGGGAAGGTAAGCGAGATCCCGAGATACTGTACGAGGCTACTGTATGAGGCGTAGAGAAGTAATGTCTGTTAAGGAAATGTATGATTTGATATTCTTGGGAAAATTTAAACGAAGGGATTATGAGCGTGTCGTGGAAAATGGGAGAATTCAGGGAGAGTGGGAAGGGCTGATGAGTTGACTACTCTACCATTCAGTGACTTTATTAGGTAATGAGAGAAGGAACCTGGGATGTGTACAGAAATCTTCAGCAAAATCAAAAAGGGTCTGTCTGAAAATGAACGATATATTGATATAAAAACACAATACTTCATCAATTCCATCTCGTTAACTTTTCCGTGCCTTAAGCATGAACCGACTGTCGTGAACCTATTTCAGATAATCGTCCATTTGCTTCATCCTCCAATGAGCAATTACTGATCCATGACCAAAACGCTTCTGAACCTAACATCTCCACACAACATATGATCATACGCCGTCTGAACATCCTTCAATGGGAACTTCTCAACCAAGCAGTGCACATCATGCAACTTTGTAAACTCAATCGCCTCCTCACTATCCAAAGCATGACCAGATGGGAAACCACAAACCGAAGCCATCTTCATAATGAGATCCACCGAATTGATCTCCACACCACCACAAGGAGCCAAAATTAGCAATTTTCCACCCGCTCCCAATCCACCCGTCAAAGGAGAAATAGATTTTGGATTTGGAGCTGTACAAACAATCAAAGCGGCTCCACCCAACTCCGTCAACTTCTTGACCGGATCTTCCTTGGATGTATCGATATACTCATGAGCACCCAATTTATGAGCAAAATCTCTCTTCTTATCACCACCACTAATAGCCACGACCTTGAAACCCATTTTGGCCGCGTATTGCACTGCCAAATGTCCTAATCCACCCAATCCCTGAATAGCAACCACTTCTCCGGGTGTGATTTGTAACTTTCTCATACTGTTGAAAACAGTGATTCCTGCACATAGTACTGGGGCGTATTCATATGGATCGACGTCCTCGGGTACCCGAACCACGGCCTCGCTTCTCAGATGTACGTACTCGGCAAATCCTCCATCGCGAGTAACGCCATTGACAGCTCCGTTGACACACATTTGGAACTGCATTCAGATTGGGAAGTTAGTAATTGGTTATCAAGAAAATATTTCGGGGTAAAGTAAAAGCAACAGTAAAGTCTGGGATCAGAGAACAGAATTGGGTATCAAAGAGGGCGAGATCTGGAAATCGAGATATTACGAACCTGTCCACGATTACATTGTTTACAAGTGCCATCATGACCACCATGCCACGGACCTCCCACTCGCTCACCAACTTTCCATTTATCAACACCGGGGCCCAAAGCAGCAACCGTACCGATAACTTCGTGGCCAGGGATAATGGGGAATCCGTTGCCAAAACCGCCCGATTGAACGACGGCGTCTGAGTGGCAGACTCCGCAGGCAATGACTTTTACGAGAATCTCGTTGGCTTTGGGTTCTTTAAGCTCAATGTCTTTGATGACGAAGGGTGTGTCAGCCTTTTCGAACACGGCGGCTTTGTAGGTTTTGGGGAGAGTCATGGTGGATAGGATAGGATTGATTGAGCTTTGTTTTTGAAATTATTAAATTGATATATATATATATATATATATATATTTATATTATAATAAATTTGTTAATAGAATATTGCTTGGGAGGTTTGATGTGGTATTCATTCGTTGGATGAGTATATACGGACTATAAAGAGGAATTGTGTGATTTATGAGAGCGAAGAACTAGATGATGTATGTTTTGTTTTGAGGAGGCAAAGATAAAGGGAAGAGCTACCCCGCTGGGAGCTTCGGAACTTGATAACCGTAGTGTGCGGGGTTGAGATATATGATTAGTATGCATCTTGCATTCGAAGTGTCCATCAATTACATCATATTAACTAATCAAAGAATTAGTCGTCGTCGATACGAAATCTCATAGGGTGAAAAAGATAGGAGATGGCTGAAATCGAAAGCTGTTAAGCGATAAGCTTATTAAAAGTGATAAAGGAAGTTAGGAGGGACCCGAGTTTGCGAGTTCGCAGGCGCCATCCAGATCCCCCGCAGCCGTGCCTTTGGAATTAACCGGGATCCAATTGGCTAAGCCTATCATTTAGGTTACATAAAGCTATTCGTTAATAGCAGATTCATCAATGATGGAGTGGTCTAATTCGAGTGAGACTAATCTGTATATCATATCAACTGGATATAACGCACATCGCGCATACAAAAAGTGAGAGCTTCCAACAAGCTTCTCAGTAGACGCTGGCAAGCAAAGCAACTGAATGTTGACGATCATTCCTACAGTTTTCTATCGGCAGGAATTCTTTGACTAATCTAAAACTATACCATTTCAGGCTATAGTGCGCGGTATTCATCCAGTTTTCTTTATGCCAAAACAAAGTATCCGGTATAAACCCATTTATTGCTTTATTCATTGGTTGATTGGATAATAATTGTCAACCCCATTTATGTTCCAAGGCAGTGAACAGAGAGATACAGTACAGAACAAACGTCACGAATAGATGTCACAATATCTATTTGGAATTAGCAAGTGCTCAATAAACCATGTTGCTGTAGTATCTTTTATCCAAGAGAAGTTTCCTTGCAACAACACCTCATTGCAAGCAAAGACGCAAGCAAAGAATCAATAATTGTGATGCTAGTTTGGCTAGATGATAGTGTTTCTTATTCATTCGCAAATTGTTTCTATAGAGTTTGTCTACATGTATCAGTCCACAAAAAATGATGATTTTCTCGATACATTCAAACATCATTTCAATCATAAGGTTATTGCAAGTGTAGAATAGTAGAATAGTAGAATGGAGAAGTCACGAGTAAATTCACCACCGGAAGATATCTTCAGGTGGGTTTGACAATCTCACAAATCATTTCTGCCAAAAGGCAAAAAGCCACAATCACAGAGTAACATCATGACAAGTTTTACAAATTCGAACATTTGCAGATTTCCCCTCTTTTCAGCCTTTCAGATGCCAGTGATAAGAGAGATCATCAGTAACGTCGTGCAACATGAGTTCATTGTCATACTCCAAAACTAGGTACAAGATGGTACCCACCAAAGACGAAGATATCATCGCCGCCGCCGAAAGGTTAGACGAAGAAACCGAGGAAGCGGTACCACCAGAAGAACCTGTCACGGGATTCAAATCGAAATGGGAAAGTGTCACGGGTTTCTTCTCGAAATGGAGAAATTTATTGGATCGAGAAACGTGTGTTGAACCCATCCATTCTACACTCATCTCTCGTATCCTACAATAGTAATCTTACTAACACCTCCCAGCTACCCCGGCTCCATACTCTTCAACCTAGGAGCCTTCATCCTCCCCGCACTCTACTCCACCCTCAGCAAACTATGGGTCGCCAACATCGATTCCAGCCAAGTAGTCACCACAGACATATACACCTACATCGGCGTAATAGTCGAAGTCTTAAACGAAGGAATCCCCCGCTCCGTCTGGGTCATCATAGCCGATGAATCCAACCGAAACCTTCAATCCCGTCTATCCCTCACCTACACCCTAATATCTTTCCAAATCCTACTCGGTACCCTCCTCATGATAATTTTCCTCTCAAGCGCCGAACATCTCGCTGCAGCTTTTGTCCCAGAAGTCGTCAGACATGCTAGTCTGACATATGTGAGGATATCGTCGGTTCAAGCATTATCGAGCGCGATGAGCACCGCGGTGGCGAATTCAACCAGAGCGTTGGATCATCCAGATGTGCCGTTGTTGATTAGTACAGTGCAGTTTGCGGTTAATATTTTATTGGATTTACTGATAATTTCTCGGTTTCATGTGGGGAGTTTTACTCCGACGATTAATACACAAGCGTTGATTAGGATGGCGTGTGATCTTGCTTCGGCGGGTTGTGGTTTGGGGTATTTCTTTTATATTGCTTGGGAAATGCAACGTTCTTCTACCTCTAATTCGTCCACATCGTTACTAGAAACCGACTCCCCTTCTTCTCCATCCACACCAGAATCCTCACCCTCACATCCAGCCTCACCCCTACCCTCACCTCCCCCCAAAATAACCCTCTCAGCCCTAAAAACTCTCTTCAAACCCGGAAAATGGACATTCCTTGAATCCGCCCTCCGCAACGCCATCTACCTCTGGCTCATCCATAATATCGTATCAATGGGTCTAGATTACGCTACTGCATGGGGTATATTCAACAATATTCGCTGGGGCATCATCATGGTACCTGTCAACGCCTTGGAAGCTTCGACATCGACATTTGTAGGTCATGCATGGGGAGCATGGAGGAAACGTGTTGGACTTGAAACCAAGAAACCAAAGGCTGAGAGGGAGGATATTCTGAGTATGTTTTTTTTTTCCTTTCTGGATAGTGGACACGAAGAAAAGAAAGGTAAGACAAGATAAACAAAACCCAAAAACTAACGCACTCCAGAAATCATCCACCCCGCCCTCCTCTCCTCCCTCCTAGCCCTCCTTCTCGAAATACCCCTCTGCATCTTCCTCTCCCTCTGGGGCATCAAATCCCTCTCCTACTACCTCTCCTCCTCACACACCGTCGCCGCCATCACAGAACACATGTGGCGCACCATCGACTGGTGCTACATATTCTACGCCGTCACAACACAACTTGCCGCTATCCTCCTAGCAACAATCCCGAAATTATATTGGGTGCAAAGTCTGGGAAGTAATCTGTTGTGGATGTTACCGTGGGCGATAGCGGTAAGTAGGATTCGTATGGAGGCGGGGAATGCGTGGATGTTTCATGGGATTATTTTTGGGGGGGCGTTGGTGTTTGATTTTGTTAATGTGGCGGTTGTGTTGGGGTGGTGGTGGTGGGGGTTGAGGAGGGGGAGGTTGGGGGTTGGTGCTGTGGCAGTGGGCTAGGGGGGGAGGAAATTGATCCTGAGGACATTAGATATTGTATCCCCCAAACACATTCGACTCTAGCCGACAATAATGATATTGAGATTTCAGATATGCAACAAAAGTGCACAGCAACATATCGAAGTGGAAACTAAGTGTCAAATATGTGAAGCCAGATAGCATTGTTTCCAGAATAGTCTCTTCATACCTTAATCGATTCCAGGAATTTAAATACCTCACCTTTTATCAAAGAGGTCTTTCTTCTATTAATCGTTATATAGCTCCATTCAAGTTTAGTTAATGAGGTAAATGGTTCCCAAGAATTAATTTCCTGATTCCATATTAATGCCAGACTCATCTAATCTATCCTATCACTCTAATCTTCTGACTATCTCTATAACAGCTTTCTCAGTAAAACCGCATAAGTCATTAATATAGATATTGCCTATAATACTCGAGTAAATATCAACATCAACATCAATATTAACAGACAGATATAGTAACCAGATCCGTTATTATATTATTATATTCTTTGAACTGGAAAGAAAAGAAAGTTAGAGTTAGTTAGATTGGATGTATACTCGCTTCTCTGTATAAAATAAGCTAGACATCAAATATATATTCATAATTTCATACATATTATCTGTACAGAGACATAGATAGAGAGAGACGCTAACTAATCTCACACCCTCCAATTTCCAATTTCCAATTTTCAAATCCCAAATCACAAACCTCCACTCACCATTTTTCTCAAAACACTCAACTTCACCCTCCCACATTAAATATCAACTAACCCTCCTCCCCCCAAAACACACCCCTCACATTCGAAAATCCCTTCTAAAACCCGAGAAAATCTCCAAAGACACTCAAAAGTAAAATAATCCATGCATTACCATTATCATCAACAACCACTACAAATTACCTCATTATAAATCATCAGCATTATTTTGTTCACTTCCCTTCCCTTCCCCCTTCCCCCTTTCCACTTCCCCTTCCACCCTCTCCTTCCTTCGCTTCCTCCCAAGTTCAACCGATTTTTCAATCAGCCTCAAGGCCCTCAACTTTTCCATCTAATCTATAAAATAAGATACAATACAATAAAATACAGTACAATACATATAATACCCAAGTTAATAAATACCCAAGTATATCATATAAGATCACATCACATCATATCCAATCATCTCAAATCACAAACCCCAAACCCCATTCTCCTCCTTTGTCATCACCATCACCATCACCATCAACCTTCCTCCATCCCATTATCCCCCACACCATTCATTACTCACTCACTCATACTCATTCATCCTTACATTACATTCAAGTCACACCACATCATCATATTATATCATACTATAACTACTACGCTACTACAGTACAAGTTAACTTAACATACTACTTGTATACCGGTAGTGGTGTATATGTACTCGAGTAGGATAGCTACACTTACTACTACACTGGGTACTCAAAAGCTCCAATTCCAATCCAGCTCCAGCTCTAACTCAATCCTAATCCGAATTCTAATCCGAATTCCAATTATAATACTACATATACTCTATACTCCACACCACATACTACGTATCCCATCCCATATCACATACATACTCTATTACAGTATACATTCTATATATATATACTCTATCCCATATCAATATCCTATACTCGTACTATATACATACTCCATCCCATACTCCATCCCACACACACTACATCATCTCCTACATCATCTCCTACACCATCTCATCTCAATATTCGTTCTACTTACTATATAATTGAAAATATATATATATATATATAGATGATTCTATCTTCTGTCTTCTATTACAATTTCACTTCACCCCTTCATTTCAAATCTTCACATAAAAAATTCACTTGACACCTTCAGAATTTCAGATCTTCACATCAAACCTTCACTTCATTTCAAAACTTCACTTCACTTCTTCACTTCACCCCTTCAATCTCAACCCTTCACTTTCAAATCTTCACATCAAATCTTCACCTCACTCACCCCTTCACTTCACCCCTTCACTTCACTTCACAACTCTACATCACATAGAAAAACCCTCTCGACCCCCCTCACCCCCTCAAAACCCCTTCAAAACACCCTCAAAACAAACCTCCTCAAAAAACCCCCCCCTCTAATAAAACCCTCCAAAAACACATCTTACATCTCAGCACCAGAACCCACCAGAACCCACCAGAACCCACAAGAACTACACCACACACCACACAATACAAAATACAAAATTACTCTCATTAGACCATAAAAGAAAATCGAGTATTTGATAACTTTACTCGAGTAATAATCTTAATAACTTTAATAACTTTAATAACTTGAATAACTTTAATAACTTTACTTGAGTAATAATTTTAATAACTTTAACAAGATCAGATAAGATAATAGATAATAGCGAAAAGCGAAAAGCGAAAAGCGAAAAGCGAAAAGCGAAAAGCGAAAAGCGAAAAGCGTCAAGTATTACTGTCACGATCACGATCAAGTTAAATTAAGTTAAATTAAGTTAGCTCCAGTCCAGAACAATATTATAAGATCATGAGGTTTATTTATACGGAGTAATATAATATAACATTTCACTATCCACCATCCATTCACTACCCATCATCATACATACCAGAACCCAGAACCCAAATCCCAATGCTATTCCCATTTCCATTTCCATTTCCATTTCATACATACATACTGAACCAATCATACAATTAAACTCAATCAATTCTCAATTCTCGATAAGATCATCTGCCCAAGTTCAAAAGCCATACCATACCATCCATCACATCTACGAGTATCTAACCCCTCCATTCCGCCCCATTACCCACACCAACACCAAGACTCCCTTCACCCACCGAAGGCATCGTTCCATCCTCCTCACTCTCCTCTCCATCATCATCCAGAATCCTCGCCAACTCATCCGGATCCTTCATCTTCGCATCACCATCCAAATCCTCCAAATCCGCCGCATCAGCATCAATTACTCCACTTTCCTGCTCTGCAAACGCAAATGATGCTTGTCTTTGGTTTTCCCCCGCAAGTACATCTTCATCTGCACTAACCGAGATACCTCTTGCTCCCCATTTACTACCACCGCGTCCTAATTCTGGTCGACCATTACCTGCGGGACTGGCTTCCTCATCGCCTTCATCATCTTCGGTTGCGGTCATATGTTTATTGCCCAATACACGGCTCAATAACCATCCTCTACTTATATCATCGGCATCAACCACTCCTCCATTCCTTAGCTTGACACGTTGGCGAGTGTAGTATACCCAGGCGAAATCAATATAAAATGCTGTTTGGATGACTCCACCGATGATCGATATCGCATCTGGTGATCGATCGTTAATATCTAGGGATCGCCAAATCCAGTTTAGGATGTAAAAGAATCGGTAAGAGCCAAGAGTTACGAGATAGAATGAATCGAGAACGGTAGGAACAGTGGTTTGTCGAAGAAGGAGAAGTTGTGGGAGGATACAGGTAGATTCGAGGAGGATAGAGAAAACCCATAGAACCTGAGACATTTGATTAGCATCGCACATTATAGATCTCCTAAGAATACATACCTCCATAAAACCCCAAGCAAACTTCCTTTCAAAAATAATCATAAGAATAGGTGCCAAAACAGCACTTCCCACAAAACAAAGACCGCCCAACTTCCACGCCTTTTCACGTTCCCTCGTCCGTGCATATACTCTCAACATGAGAAATAGGATATAGAGCGAAGAACCAACATAGAAGATCTTGAGGATAAAGTTCCAGAGTATGAAATAACCCGCGAATAGATCGAGATAGCGAGTAATAAAGACCATGGCATAGAGAGATTGAGTAATGAGCGAGACACCTTAGAAACAGTGAGTTTGTAGACACGTAAAGAGGTTCAAGAGAGAAATACCTTCGGCAGATGAGTTCCTATGAATGGCGTATATGAGGATACATTTCGAGAGAGTATGGGAGATATCTCCCAGTATGCGGAAGAACTACATGCTGTTAACATATGTAAAGCAGGAGATGGGGAAGGGGGAAGGGGGGCTTTAAATGCGCCCAAGGATTGACATACATTGAAGCCGACCATCTTGTTCGTTTGTATGTGCGAATCCCCAATTGTGTTGTATTGGAATCGATAGTGAGGGAGGGGTGTATGTGTGATCGAGAAGCTGTCAAAGCTACTGTCAAAGCTATGGTATCAAACAGATTACGCGTCGCGGGCGTTATGCGACAGTATGCTGCATCGCTGTGTAACTATTGGAGAATCGAAAGGTTGGCTTGTTTATGCAACATTCAAAAGAACTATCAGATCAATAAATGATGACAGTTTATTCTATAGTAATGAAAGATAAATAGAGGAACGGAACTGGGGAACAGGGGAAATATGTAACAAGCTGTTCCTTTAGCTTCAGCGATTCGACTGTGGCTGGTGCACTGCCTGCATTGCATTGTGGCTGAAGCTACTCGAAGTACTCGTAGTAGTTATCAATATGTGTTAGGTAAGCAAGAGACCAATCTAATCTAATCGCTCCATCTCCCTCAACATTAGTGATATGGACTTTGATTTAATTATCAAAAATCATCCATACAGAAATCATCGACATTGAATAATAGAATAGTTGTTGATATATTATATCTAAAGCTGGGTATCAATGCAAACCATAGACCCATAGACCATCAAGCCCACCTTTAAAAAAGTACATATGGAAAAACTATAGACAAAGTTATCTGAGATCTACAATCTCCCATAACGCCCTCAATACAGATAATCCTCCTCCCTGAGTTTCTACAGTTCTTCCTCTACCTCGATCGTTGGGATCTTCTATCCCAATACGACGATAATCTCCATCCGTGTATCCAAAAGCCTTCTTCCCTTTCGCTCCCTCGGGGTATTTATCACCTCTCCATTCGGCGTTCTTAGGAACTCCCATATTTCGGTAGTCTACAGCATATTCTGGACTCTGATCCGGTGTATCATCACTATAAGAACTATGCAAAGCCGGTACGCCCCACCACATTCCAAATCTCCCTCCTTCATCCTTAGTATCCAATGCAGCCTCAGCATTTCGTCTGATCCAACTTGCATACTTTGAGCACTTGCCAGTATGCCACTCTCTATCGAGCTTGAGAACCTCTTCAGTGCCTGCGATAGGGGTTTTTGGCAAATCGCTACAGAACGCTGTCAGATGATGGAAGAATATGCCCTTGAAAGTTTGCCCGTTTTGAGAGCAGAATCCACCTGAATCGCAAGCTTCTTCTAATATCCCGTTTCTACCCAAACCATACCATTTCGCCAAAGCGGAACCATCTTGGGGTGGTGGTGAAATGGCAATATTATCCTTCAAATCGTAGCCTGTGGCGGCAATAACATCCGATATGAGTTTATGGCCGTCCGAAAGATATGACCGTGCGGCAGTGGCGTCATAAAGACCACGTTGTCCAGTAAGTAAAACACCTTGATTATAGGTATATACCATCTCATTTCGAGAATCACAGTGGGTATTGTCACCACCAGAAAGATTCGAGATGTGGTAACCATCAACGTATAATCCGTTTAGATCAGTCATATTCGAACTGTTCAGCCATTTGTACGCATCAACAGCAGCTTTCAGATACTTCGCATCGCGAGGTGGATAGGTGGGATTTGAGAGCATGAACGGAGATTGATTAGAGTCCCCAGGAAAATATAGATACATCGATATCGAAGCAGCGATATAGAGTTCATTGGTGATTGCGTTCTTGTACGGAAGAAGGTAAGGGGACCATATCATCCCACCACCACAGAGAGTAGTATCCCATCCTTGTGATGCCAATTCCCAAAAGAGTCGCGCACGATGAGCAAACGCAGGTTTGTATTGTTTTCCGTACCATTCTGGCTGTGAGGAATTCGAATAATGTAATTCGGAGTGTAGGTCAATGAATTTGACCGTATCCAACCAACCAAGAACCACCCATAACATATCATCATAAGCTTGTTGTCGTAAAGAGAACGCATCTTGGCCAAAATAAAAGCCAATTAATTCAGCAAAATACTTGTTAATAATATTCTCGTTCGACTTTGGCGAAGAGAGTGCAGAGAAAGACTTTGTGAGAGTAGTAAGGGCACCAGCGACATAGGTGCCTGTATAGAAATGCGGGTTAGTTATTGCTCTAATTTAATGTAGACATATGTGAGAAATTCAAATACCAATGACCGCTGAAGTCCAATCAATTCCTGTTGGGTAAAGGCCTTGCCAAGTCGCAAAGTAATCTCCTTGTAGCACGTCCAGCGCGCTCGCCATTGCCGGTAGAATCTTTGGGTCTTTAAACTTGATGGGATCTTGAGGATGCCCGCCCGTTGCTATATCTTCGTTATTCGTAAGTGGTCGTTGAATTGGATCATTTTGTCGCACAACGTCATTTGAACTCGCAGATATGCCAATTGAGAAGAACAAGCCGCAGAATATACACAGCAGTAGTAGAGACATGCGCGATCGTATATTGGTGACAATTGAGAAAGAAATCATGATTGAGGCTTCAATTGAGGCTTCTCCTCTGGTCGAGTGGTAGGTAGCAATATAATAAATATGTAGAGTATGAAATGCGAACAAAATAAAATGATAGCAATAACAAAAGGATCTATCTCTCTATCCTTCTAATATTCAAGGAGGAAATGAAGACATTTACATTGATATTTACATTCAATATAATACAATATAGGGAACATACATTGAAATGTCCACGAGGTCTTACAAAGGGAAGAAATAATAGATAGATGGATCGATCACAGATAAGGTTCGAGGTTGGGGTGAAGGAAGTCCTCGTGTTGCCCGGTCTTGGAGAGTGCCAAGATAGCCTTTACCCTTTTGGGATTAGTCGATTCAGAATAGCGGAGGCGCGGGGTTATATCATATGTCATTCAATAGAGGCATGATAAAGTCACAGCTACTCGTATCTTTATGGGAAAAACATCATTTTCGGTCATCTACACTAATGAGGTTGTCATTGATGCCATTTCAATCCCCTCGATACTACCATAATGTATTCGCTGTGTACACTGTTCCGTATGTCGTGGTATGACTAGCGTATACCTAACTACATAAACATACCGTATATTCATTCACATGATTTTCTGGGCAAGGTGTTGAGTGATGAAGTGTTTTCATCTGACACAGAATGGGTAATATCTGGAGATGTTATGATACATGTTAGATATTGAATGCTACATTGCTGTCATGTAACTGGCAGTTGGAATCCTACAGACTAAACTGCACGTCTAAAAAGTGCACTGACTCAGTTGGTTAACTACCTACTGACTACACTGTATCCATTCATCAAGTCGGATGTTTGTACGGGAGAAGCGAATGTGAGTAAGATCTAGGAAAATAGACTTTATTCCCTGTATCTAGATAGATGCAATGCTCTGAGATTCAAACTGGATGTGTTGTGTCCATCAGAAATACCTTTCTCCGGTATGCGATGCTACTAGGCTTGTTATCATGATGTGTCCAAGTGGACATCGATTCATTGTATCCTCTTATTTATGAGTAAGTCTGGAGTGATCAGATAAGATACCTAGATGTTCAGGCGGGGTACGCTCACCAATATATTCGTCTGGTTTATACCAATTAATTATGAGAAGTGTTGGAATGGGGATTGAATGAAAATGACACATTGCTCATCTCTAGATATGAATAGATATGAATAGATAGTATATAATAATATCCAGATAGTGGTGCTTTATCAAATACTATCTTCTAGTTTACATGCCCTGGTTATCGTGAGTTTTGGGGTTAGTTTCCTATATTGAGAGCTTATGAGATGATTGTAATGGGATGATATGAGGAGAGATGATACGTCAGTAGGCGTTCCAAAATGATGAATTGTTCACAGTAGCATGTATTTTGAGTATATCAAAAAAGACATCTGCTATTTATCCTCTGATTATCGGCACCGTTAGATGGCGAAATCAATCCATAAACACAGGAGAATTAAACATCATGTGCAGTAAACCTCCTGCATTGAGATAGAAATACTTTTATATACTGGCTACTAGTATAAACAAATAGGTTTTTATTCTCACACCCGATATACCCGATATCCCTGTCAAATAACCACCAAAATACCAAACCCGCAGCCAGAATCATACTCTGGGCCTCAGCGCCAACAATACGTTGAGAGACTGAGAACACCTTATCATTGTTGCTAGTAGCACCTTTGCAGATCAACGATGTCCAGACTCCAACTTTAACCCTGCCTCAAATGCCCTCGCTGTGTCACTATGTCAACATCGTAATCTTACCTTTTCTAGCATCCTTCAAATCTTGGTAATATTTTCTAATGATCTCAAGCCACTGGCGCATTAAATTTATTATGTTAACAAGATTTCGTACCCACTATAGTTACAAGTTACCAAATATGAGGGACCTGAAAGCCCAAAACACTCGTTTTCTAATCAAGAGATTCAAATATCTGAAATTTGGAGTTCATTTGATGGGCCGCGGTCATTACACTAGTAGTATCACGTCCAACGAGATTTCTCTTTAGCTCCATGAATATGGAATATGAGCTTCAGGTGGTGTAGCTTAGGACTTCTTGAGTATGCAAAAGCAACAGGAAATTCGGTTGGAAATTTACGATACTCTAGTCCTAGATAGTTAGATTGTGGTGCAGGGTATCGTGGTCTTGGTATTGGGAGAAATATATCTTGAATAGCTTGGAGGTAGTTGTTTATGATCTAAGAACTGTCACATATGGGTAACTTGATAACATTTAGATATATTTCATTGGCAAGAAATAGAAATACAATATGTGTTACAGATACCGGTATAGTAGATTCCTAAATTCCGGCACTGAATGTGGTTACTGAAATCTGGGTAGTGTAGTTAGTGTAGTGGAGGGGGGAAAATCATACTCTAGAAATTTAAGCGAGGATATATTTGGCAATGCATATGGTTGAAGAGCTACATCACTCAAGCAAGTCTCGATGGTAAACATTCAGAAGAACAATACGTTGAGTTATGTAACAACAGGCTAGATGAGGTTATCGTGCTTATACTCGAGTACCGGTATTGAAGAAGGGGTTAGTTGCTTGAAACTTGCTACTAGAGTAGAGTTTAATGTTTCGATATTATCAAAAGCTAATACTCATTCAAATGACTTTTGGCATTCAAGGGATTCTGGTCTTCTTATCAAGTATTTTCTGTGGACTCGGATGACGACAAAACAACTGAAATAGGCAATAGAAAATAAAGATTATATCAAATAGACAAAGAACTTGAAATAGTTGTTGCCAGACTAGCCCAGAAATAACGAGCTAACGATACATGTACATCTCCATCACCCTAATCGCTATATCTTTTCTCCAAACGAGACAAATCTGCGCACACAACACCCCATATGACCAACCCTAATCCAATCGCAACTCCTCTTTCAAAGCCTCAATTTCGTCCGCGCTCGCCAGAGGCATGGAGCTATGTAAGGCATTTCTCAACAACCAAAAATGATCAAGCAAATTCCTCACCAAGATAATATTGCGCAACATATCCTGTTCCATAACCTTCATTGACCTGAAGTAGCATCAATTATTATCAGCTATCCTTTCATAAACCGCGAGAATCATATACATACGCAAGATATTGAGCTCGACCAGAAACACCTAGTTGTTCAATATAAACTCTCACCTGATCAATACGGAATATCAAGGATGAATGTGCGTTGGAAAGATAGTCGATGCGTTCTTCTAGTGTTAGAGTTTGCATCTTGGTGTTGAGTTCGGTGATGCCGAGGAGGATCTTCCTTTGGTATGATTCGATGAAGTTGGGGGTGGGAATTCTTTTCTTCTTTGACACCATTTTTGATGTTTGTAGGAGAGTAGGATAGGAGGAGATCTATGGATAGATGTTAGAGTGAGCTTGAGGTTCGTAGATAGGCAGGTTGAGTACGTACACACTGGAGAGGAGAAGAGGCAAGTAGATCAGAGGGAATTCTTGATGGCGTGGGTAGATTTGCTTTCGATAGTAGAATCATTTGTCTAATGAGTAAGTGAGGCAGAGATATAATTATGTGATGTATCTATCATCGAGACTTTTTGTAAGAAAGTAGATCTTCAAGATATTGACCTATTATTTTTCCTTTACATTGGAGTAAAGATAATACCACACAATGAAAGTTTCGAGTAGCTTCCTGAAGAGTATATACTCACCAGTAATGGAGGGAAGCTCATAGTTGCCACAGAAACGAGAAGAGAATTATGTTTCTATATCATGTCTTTCTTTCAAATTCTACACTGTATCTTTCTTTAATGTAATACGGCCGGTGTATCTGTCATAGTTCGGACCAATGTCTTCAGTGCTGCATTTAAAGAATCAAGTTTCAGATAGCTATGAAACTTCAACTTGAGCCTTGTCATCTGCATATATCCAGTGATCAGTGTATTTAATTTGTTTAAATCAAATCGATATACCAAATATTCCAAATACATGAACGGGTTACGAACTTCTCATTATGTGAACCCAGTCTGAAATATTGTACTCGCTGAACCGGTACTTCAAGTCCAGTAGATAAGGATAAATAAGTAAAATGGGTTAGAGAGTATGAACAACTTTTACTTGGGAATCTGATCTGAAAGTTCCGGATAGTCAAGTCGGCGCATGTATACAGAATTATGTTCAATCATCGCAGCTGTGGACAGGTTTTCAAATTAATGGAACAAAAGTGTGTAGATGTTTCAATCAAAGCTATTCATGAAGTCTTACACCCGTCAAAATTATAGTGTATCCGTGACTCCAAAACTATCTTCATCTTAAATACTCCTTAACCAAAGGTGTAGCCATCCTTCCCAAAATTTCGCCAGAGACAATTAAGATGGTATCATTCGAGATGAGGTATATTCCATACATAACTATCCAACGCCAAACGCCCACAAAATCAATATGTACGGTGAATACGATACTCTCAATATCAATCCGCTAGCTACCACATTCTATCCATTCTCAATTAAAGACTCGACTGCCTCGAAACATTCTTTACGTTTTCACCTTTTTCTTGTAACGACTCGAAGTCAAACAATTTGCAGTATTTCCACTGTGGAAACCTATTGTGATCTCGGAGAGACTGCATCAAAAGGAAGGGGTTAGCATAGTCTTTGAAAAGTGGCATGTGCCTGGGATTCTGCCAGAGAAAATGTTGCAACTCACAAGTTTGCTTCCTTTAGCTCCATGTCTTACTCCCAGATCATCCACCATCTGTCTTCGAGTCTCCAAGCTGAGATTTTCGCTCGCAGTGTTTGAGAAAAAATCATACACCTCTTGAATACGAGCTTCGATACTGTTACGCATGGTAGAAGATTCGGCCATCAACTTGAAAGCAGTGCTAAATTGCCAAACCGATCAGCTTATGTTTCTTTTGTATGATGCCTGTGCATCTTCACAACACAATATTGAACTTACTCGATCTTGCGTGCAACATCTTTATCGTCTGCGACATCCAATTTCCTCAAGAGAAACAGATACTCCTCAGCATTCTTAATATCCACCTGGAAGTCTTGAAGATGCTTGTTCAAAATTCGCAATCTCGCCTGTACAGTATACCGGAAGAGATTATTCAGTTCCTTGTTTACCAAGGATATGATTAGGCGATGCTTGAGGATTACTGCTTCCGAATCGTATTCAAACCCAGACTTGCCACAAATACGGCGCCTTTTGAACTCAGCTTTTAAAGCCTCTGGACCTTCTGTCTCGTCTTCGATGCCATTCTTTTTGTTTTCCGCCGAAGACGCCGTGTTTTTATGCAGTAGTACTCGTTCGAGGGATTCTGTGCGTCTTAGTATGGCGTTAACTGTTTCGGCTCGAGTCATTGTGTCAAAACTCTGTATAGTCATTAGCTGGATGTCTAACAGTCTCTGCGAATCACATGATTCATCCCATTCGTGCATACCTTTGTCGGATACGATTCCATGTCCTTGCCAATACCGGAAAACATGTCGTAGTTATCTTTCGCTCGGGATTGAGGACTTTTGATTTGATGGAGTCGTGATACAAGGATAACAATCAGATTCGAGATTTCGAGAATGGTGATGGAGGGGAGTAGATCAAAGGTATCGCATGAACCAATGAACCTATCAATATTTTGGAAAGGATGTATTTAGTATGATTACAGATACCGGTGGCTGGTAAATGGATTCGTGAGAAGTAAATTTATATGCACATAGATAAACAAATATATAAGTTTAGATGCTTATTGGACCGTACTAATTTAGAAACCTCGTTGTTACTGCTGTGTTGCACTTGCTGTACTGAAATCGGCAAACAGCTCAGATTAAATAAGCGACGTATCCAGGGGATCGCCGTACGGACTGGTCCGTGCGGCAGATACTACTGTAGATAGGTGTGCTAGTCATAACACTAGAGAACTTTATCTTTGAAATAACAACTAAAATAGAGGGCCTATATCCAAGGCAGTCACAACGCCTACATCCAGGAAGTCACAACTTCACTAAAATGATCAAGAATGGCCGGTCATAAACTACGGAAAGAAAAGTCTGCTAGCTCCACCAACAAGAACAATGACGACAACCACTCTGCAAATACCAGGCGCAATCCAACCAATGAGAATGATCATACCCGTTTCTATTTCTCTATCAGTGATGCTATGCGGCGTTGAGACAATGAGATCCATTTTCTCAGACTTCTCTCCTTCACCGTAATTCTCGCAATCCTCATCCTATTCGCATTCCACAGATACAAGGTCTCCCGACTCGAGGCACTACTGAAGGCAAAAGACGAGCAATACCTTGCAGTATTGGCTGGTGGAGTTGTATCGGGGGCGAGGGATATTTCTGTGTATACTATGATGTTAGATCAATTTGTGGGTCTGATCTACATCATCGTTATTGTGGTCGGCGTGATTACCTGGTTGTAAGTAGCACGATCAAAAGTCTTCTCGATCATTAATATCTTAGTCTGTTGGGTGGTACGCTAACTATTGTTCTATTCAAGTCTCAAGATTAGTGAATACTAGTTTCGATTTAGGTTAGGCATCCGCAGATCCGACATTATCTAAGTTCGCTAAACGATGAGACTCGTTTTCCAAAATCCATCAAGGCAGAACGGCGCAATTTCGGATATATCATAAGGATTTACAGGGCCTCAGTATAGCTAGGAACGTTTTGCTTTTCGACACCAGTTTTGATTCTCGTAACCTTGTTATTACGATCTTTTTTGATAGAGGATGCGAGGATTGGTGTTTCATGATGGTATGTCGGGGTTTGGGCAGAGATTATTGCTTTGTATGTTAGTAGCCTATCCAAATAAACACGATTACTTTATCTGATTTCCGAAATGGCTCAATGCTGCGTTCTTTGCACGTGAAACTAGGCACAAAGATCTACACTGGAACCTAATAACAGAGAACTTCGCCGTGCTTTAGGTACAAATGTTGGTGAAGAGGAGAAGAACAGTCAACCACAAGAGACAAAAGAGAGTGCCCCGTACGCTGGATGGATGTATTGCATGATCTGAGGTAATAAATATTAACTACAATTTAAGGAATGCTTTCCAACCTTTGCATAATATGCCAACTGCATTAGACATCCTTCCCCACCATCCTTTTGTGATGTATCCCATTAAACGCCAGAAGACCCATTGCTGCAGAACCAACCCTCGATAATCCATCAGATCCATTCCGCCATCGAAATAGTAACATTGGCAGTCAAAATATGCCAGTACCTGAAAAGCTGAAGTGAGAATGGCAGATTTATTACCTCGAACTAGAACAGACTCGGAGAATTGTCTATCATCTCTAAGAACCCGACGTTTGGTTTCCGTCATCTTGGCTTGATCGTAATTCTTCCTTGGGACGACCAGTATACCCCGGTGGAACATAATCAAAATCCACACCAGCTGCAGTAAAGTAATCGAGGAGGGATACTTTGTTCTTGGGAAATGCATTAAAAAAAGCTCTGCTCTCAACCGGGTATCTAGTGAACATCTCCATCCAAATGTCGATGTTTCTCCCTGAATCAATTGGCTTGCTCTTCGTGGCCTATTATATGTGAGTAAGACCCCATTCAGGATTAGATAAAGATCTTTGGGAGCACTAACCATCTGTTGATCGGAAGTGAGCTGCGGGAACATTTCGGCAATTGTCTTTGGATCCGCTTTAATCATTGGCTGGCCAAATCTAGCATGGTCATGGAGGCACAATCCACGGAACGATAACTTTTCAGCGGGTGCCGGATGAAGGGTGTTGTGCAAGTCCTTCAGCTTGAAAGTTTTCATGGTAGCCTTATAAAACGCGACATCGACCCCTTGCTGAACTTGACGAGTACCGACATTTGGGACAGAAGCTCCATGGAGTCTAAGACCATGAAGTCGCAGCATCTCCGGAGCGGGTTGATGGAGTTGATTGTGGAGTCCCAACAGCTTTACGTTGTGCACGGAGCGAGTGGAAGGGATGCTCTTGTTGTGAAGTATAAGTTGGGCAGCCGCATAGGCGGTAGCCCGAGCTTGATATGTCAATCGAAACATTTTGTAATATTGGTAAATGAAAGAAAGATTCAAGTATATGTTTGTCGTGTTCGTGGTATATGTTTAGTTGAGATGATGGTTGTATGCTAAGAAAATCTCTATATTTGAAAAGTAACTCGAAATGTAAGGATGAAGAAGAGGAAATATCATATCTTATAAGCAGTAAATCGAAGGAAACTAGACTAAACAAGTACACTGTACAAGCGTCAGTTAGGATATGTTTGTCTGAGCTTCTTTAGATATCGGACTAAAGTGACTAATTAATAACTTGTATCTAAACTTGATTCCCTATGTACCGTATACTTTTGAAGAATTCGGATTTACTTAGCAGGGATTACTTGTCTCGGTATAGGGAAAACTGGATGAAATCCTGTATATTTCGACTCAAAATAGTATAGCTGCTGATCAGGTGAAGGATTCATCCAATAAGAATACCAGAGTTAGGCCTGTCAGAATAACCTTAAACTTTATTCCTGCATAGCAAAACCAGTTTCTTCAAAAGTGTACGGTAACTTGACATCTTTCACTGCCGGTCACAGTGTGGTAAATACTCAACCAGTTAAATTGTACACTGATTAAACTGGCAATTTGAGATCCAGATTACAAGTCGGTGTAGTTTATAATACTAAAATTGTCAGTTGGAATTTACGTTTTAAACCACTGACTAACTACACTGGCTGGTCATATTTTGAGACCAGAAAAATATGAGTTTGATTTCAAGACAAACCCAATCTCAGACTGTGCAAATTATCTTCACTCCAATAAATATGTAAAGAAGATCTTACACGCGTCCTGCCCGCCATCAGCAAAATTTGCTACTATCACAATAATTACAGCTCTCCTGGGCTTAGCGCACTAATAAAAAAGGCGTGAACTCTAATTCCAAGTTTGACCCAGTGGGACACTCTAGTATGTACTAGCAATTCTTAGTGTATGAGTCATCCTCGACTTCACTAACAGCGTCAAATTTAAGTACTTCTCCTCTGATTGGATATCTGCAAAAAGCGGGTATTGGTTCAAAATGATATATTAGATCAGCATAATCATCCTTATCAATTCCATTTCGAACAAATATATACAGGAAGTAATTTGTCCCTCTTCGATATATACAGTATACTGTATCAGGCCTCTATTACGTGTCACCGTTTTACTACTCCATACTAAGGCAACAATAGAGCCTTACTTATTAGTGACTATTCAGATAAATAGATGAAGTGCTGTTTTGAGGGTTTTGTTATATGATTGCGAATTGCGCCAATGATCGCCAAAACCCGATTTTTATATTAGTGGCGAGGTAAAATACTTAGGGCTAGAAATACATGAGATAAACCTCCGGCCCTTTATAGCTTCTCTCTACTGTATAATGTTCGAAATAAGATCCGTCCTTGATAATTTGCGACGATATAATCCTAAAATGAAATCAGGGTATTTACCGAAAAATTGATAAAATATTGTAAAATACTGAATCAGTGCCGGGTATTTTGAGGACTGATCAAAGTGGAATGGGCTAAGAAGAATAACCGAATTAGCTGGAGAGAAGTGGTGATTACAAAAAGAGTGGGACAGGCTGGAAAGACTAGCCGAATCAGCTAAAGGGGGTGAACTAGTTTAGAACAACACCGATACCGAGGTATCCAATTAGAGCCCAAGTCATTTACTTCACTATCATACTACACAAGAGTATTTATGGTGAAACAAGCAACGGTAAATATTTATTGACATGTGTAAACATTGAAAAGCAATAGAGAATCCGCCCCGTGGATAATTCACTGAAGGTTCTTAATTACCTACGGGTACCCATTGGGATCTTGAAATAACCCGCCCCATGGGTAAGTGGATTATCTGCGGGCTGGTGAGTCATCCATTCAGATTTCCCAATTATCCGCCCTGTTGATGGATTAACCGCGGGGTATCAGATTGAAAATCCGTTGCGCAACCTCAGAATCAGAATCAGACAATGACATAATGGACGTTTCTTGTATTAAGTGTATTCACTCGAGAGATAAGCGGTAACGAATCTAACCTGTTGTATTAATATACTTTGTCGTGAACTTGAGTTGCCTTGTAATTTGATCCCCGTGATATCATTTATACATTATATAGATCTCTGCGAGTAGACTTTACTCTAATCCCAGTTCTCAGTAGGTCAATCCCTACAGAGATTACTTCTAGAGGTATAGCAATTGACAACAGTCGAAATCTTGAGTAATTTTGATCCCCCCTCATCATCAAAACTGTAACTCACCACCGAGAAATGGCACACTTGCGTTATCTAACCGCAACTATCGTGATGGCTGAAGATATCACATTCAAAATGCTCAAGCTTTCCTTTTAGAACGTATGAAAATACTTTACCACATTACACTGACTTGTTGCAGGGATGATTACAGTAGGATTGTCACGGTAGTCGTCGGAACAGGCAAAGAGCAAGTCAAGATTTCTCGCCCCGCGGAAGTCCTCAATCTCCAGTCGAAGTAATTCGGAGAAACTAGGTACATTGCATGATGTTTGGGATACTAGGCTAACTGGATTCGAGGAACTATACGGCACATGGGAAGAAACCGTTTTTTGTTGAATCCTTGAGTATACTTTTCAACACTCGGAGTATTTCGGATTGAAGCTGCCTTTCATGAGCATCTCACAAATAGAAAAATAACCAAAATTAAGTGCGCATGGACATCATATGAGAGAAGTTATATGGATTCCTGCTATTAGCCCCTTGAAGATGTTTGCCTTGCCTCTCCGAACTTCCTACTGCGTTACCGTTTATCCCTGACAGAATCTTCTCCCCCAAAGCTTCCTTGATTACACGGAACGAATCTATTTCACTACACAGTACATCCTAGGAATGTAGACAAAAAACGTGACAAGACAACTTGGCTCATTTCGGCGGAACTATGGAAGCTTTTCCATCACATGGTAGAAGTCGTGATCCTGGTACCATGGGAATCCGTTATAATCATGAGTTTGGAGCTTTCGCAGCGACTGCTCAAGAAATTCGAGGATAAATTCCTGTGGGACCGTCAAGTTGGGACCATCCGGTGGATTGGAATTGTCAAAGTAGTGTATCTGCGCCATGAACCAGGGAGCATGGCGTGTTGAGTTGAGGGTGTCGAGAACCAGCTTTCTGAGAGGAGACCTGACAAGAGTCTTATCCCAGATAATATCGATGGTTTCTGCGCACGAATCGCAAAGCGGTGCCAACTCATTGGTTTCCGTTGGTTGGCCCTCGAAATCCTTCAGTGTTGCAACCAAAGCGTTCATTATGGTATTCATATACTTTGGAGCCTGTATATAGTCGGCCATAATGTAACAATTTAGGAGTTGCTTCCAACGTTTGGAGAGTTTTCGCGCACGTGTCTGGTCGTCATCGCTTTCCTCAGTCTTTTGCAAGCTACTCGCATGCTTGATATCACCCGCATTCAACCATGCCGTGAAAATCTCGAACGTTTCGGGTCTCTCGTGAGGGAATTCAAGTATCTTGTCGACCCCAAGCCATTTCTCAGCACAAGCTCCCTTGAAATAAAATGATTGGGCCGATAAAAGAGCTACTGAGACTTTAACTCTTCTTTCGTCCTTGTCGGAACCGATGACTATTGTAAAGACTTTGGAAAAGTCCTCCCTAATTTGGAAGTTAGCTTGATGGTGACCTTCCTCTAAGCTTAGACTGCGCCTTACAAATCGTATTTTACGTTGGAAGTCATTCTTGTATTTGTATCTTCTTGGAGTGATTTGGTTGATTTGAAGTACTGTGAGATAGTGAGAGTTCGTCCGTGGCTTTGTGAGTGCAAAATAGTATGCTTGTTCGTTGAACTTTGATGTTAGTTATTAAGAAACTGATGTCGAGGTTGTGGGAGGTTATGGGAGGTTGAAACGAACTTTATAAAAAAGTCGACAAGATTGCAATGGCTAACCGAGAAGCTAATGAATAAGGTCAGTGCTTCTCACTGTCTTTGATTGAATAATTGGAGCTGTAGGAAAAGCACGGCTGGCTGAGATTCATCCTATTTCTGGTGAATTGTTTTTGTCAATCGTGTTACCTTTCCGTATTTTGGGCATAACTAGGCTACTACGTTATCTTGGGTTTTGCACTAATAAGGCCTAGATAAGTTTGCTTGGGGTGAGACTAGATAATTAAAGCATCATTGTTACGGCTGTGAACTGTTTGAAGGAGCTTAAATTCAATGTGAGAATGGAAATTCACCGTACTCTCAGAAGTTAGATGGGAGCTCTGATATATAGGTCGCTAGCAAACAATATTTGTGCTCTTACATTTAAGCAAGTCATCCTGATCTGCGACAACTTCATAAAATAATCTACAACATAAAACTCATCAAAGTGGATGATCAGCCAGCCTGCAAGTATGCCTGATCTACATTATCCCACCGCATCTCCCGCGATGGTAAATGATATTATGGACAAGCTTTTAGTACTCTCACTGTAAGTTATTTAATCTCAATATCAAAAGATCTTCCGATGCAACAGAGTTTCTCACTGACTACATGTTCAGGGATGACTACAACGACACTGTTAGGGTCATCGTAGGAAGTGGTAAAAGGCAAGTCCAAGTTGAGTGTGCAGCAAAAGTCTTGGGGTTACAATCAGAATTCTTCCGCGTGAAAGCCGAATTTGATTCGTTCTTACCTCACGCAAACCACCAACGTCCCGTCATTGATCTCTCCGAACAAAATGTCGATGCTATGAGTATGTTTTTCGTGTGGAACACAACCGGAAACATCTATTCCGCCAAACGACTCTCCACAATCACAGTGCCCAGTGATGGGACAAAAACCACAAAAGAACTAGATGGGTACAGAATACTATGGGATCAGCTTTTGGAATGCTATTTCTTGGCAGATTACCTGGGAGCTCCTAACTTCGGGAATGCCATTATAGATGCTTTGTTCAAGGCTATCAATGACGAAGCGGATGATCGTGCAAGACTCGAAGTAAAGCCTGAAGAGAAAGATTTTGTCCATTCATTGGCACCGACGCCTGAGGTCAATAACGGAAACGACGATAACGACGATGAAGATGATGATAACGAAACTGTTGACGATGATGATGACCAAGAACGGGGAGGTTTGTCGGACCCTTTTGAGGAGAGAGTGCCCCAAAAAGAGATTAGGCAGATGCTTGGTACTTTGCCCTACCAGATTCAGCGAATGTACTCAAAGACCAAAAAGGGATCACCGCTCCGAAAGATGCTTGTAGATAAGATCATCAATCAAGCCATTACTATTGATCTCTACGAAAAACTACAATGTATCGTCGCGGAGGGTGTTCCAATAGAATTCCATCGAACCTTGGTGGATGAATTGATGCGCACTGCAGTCATAGTCGTTCATTGTGATCAAGGTGGACCTTATCGTCGTAGAGCGGACGAGCGATCCAGAGACAATTACCTCTATCACATACATAAAGTGGGAGAGAGGTGCATCTGAATTCAACATTGTGGAAGATATGAGAGTACCAAGGAGTTAGTCAGGAAGCCATGGTGAACTAGATCGGTTTGGTAATCGCATTTAAGGGATTGAAAAAGATTACGCGAAGGTATAGGCTACCAAATTGATACAGAACTTGTGGTGTGGACAAGAGTTTCATGACGCGGGACATCAATCATGTATTTTCTTTTCAATTCCAATGGCCTAGAGGTCAATCATTAGGTAGTAATAACATCATCACTTTGTCTCCATTTCTTGAGTACCGTTATCTCAAAAGACTAATCATCGTGACTGGCAACGTCAAAAGAAATGCTCGATCACTCTTTAAATCTAAACAGATCTGAACTAATTTTGTTTTGGCAATAGTCTTAAATGCAACTCATCTCCCCGATTTTTATACAAAATCTACGTCGGGCAATAGTTGCGCCAGAAGCGCTCTATACGATCACTAAGCCTGATGACAGTGGCAACGATAGTTTGACTTGAGCACGTTAGTGATGGGCGTGCAAACTCTCAATTAGGGTAACCTGCTTGCGACTGACTACTAATTAATGGAGCTTGGCTGAGAAACTCTCTTGGTAGCATTCGTAGAGTGTTTGACAATTAAACGACAAGCTCTGAGAAACAACAAAGCCAAATCTGTTTTGTGAGTTAATTCTTTAGACGAGGAATATTTGCTGATAGCTGATTAAACGAACTGAGTCACTTGCTGACACAAGATGTCTGAAACATGGAATTAAAAGAGTAAACCACAAAATGGATGAAAGAAGAAGAGTTTAGGGGCTGACAATAGTAAAGAAGAATATCTGTTAAGTTACTAGACCGAAACTTAGACCTCGTGCTTACCTGAAACTACTATAGTATTACTGAGTTATAAAGTACTATGTATGGAAATGAAAGGTCTTTTGGGCCCTAGTCTGACAATCGAATTCTTCTTGTGCTGAGATGTTTCATATGATATAGTCCCACAAGTGTGCATTTCTCTTCATGTGCAGTCAATCAATCAATGATATCGTTCATATTATTGGTATCAAAATATTCAAATACTGCTAGGCACTACCCGTACAACCTCGTCAGAAACCTCTTCTCCACTTTCCTCCTTTCCTCCCCAGCATAACCACACATCCATTTTTCCACCTTATTTTGCGGGGAAAGATTCATTCATCTCTAACCAACCCTAACCAATGAATTCCTCCTCATTCCTCCTGATCCTCCTCAATACGCATGCAGAGTACACTAGCCCTACCTTTTTCATAGTTGGGAAAAGGGGATTGAGGGAGGCACGTGTATTCCCCAACTGCTACTATACGTCTCAGGCTCTGTGAGTGCCACTCACGCGATATCCGTTGCCGAACTGAAAGTGAAGAAGAAGTTGGAAATCTAAGAAGTTCGTTCTTTTTTCCGGACAAACAGCTGGATATGCAAACATAATAGCTTTGTCCCAGGGTATGATCACACAGTTCGCCGGATATCGTATCATATGAAGTCATAGAAATCAAAATAAATTGCATGAAAGTCTAAGCACCTACTGGGTACGGTAGTTTGAACTCGGTTATTGGGCTGTACTGAAGTCGGTTACACTATCAATCTAGATATTTTGCCGAACTACCAAAACGCCTTTCTAATTCACTCAGTTGGTTCATCATCTGCCGTACTGTCAAGAACGACTATTTAATTCTCTGGGTTGCTCATTGAAACTTTTCCTATTCAACTACATCCCATTACATTCAACCTCAAGAAAACCAACACATCTCACAAATTCGACGCATCACTTTGTCAGAGAACACCTTTACTACAGACATTCATCCACTTAGATAAAGCTTCGTTGAGCAATATATTTCGATTATCGAAACATGGATGAGTGGTCAAATTGGGCAAATTGGGCCAACGAAGCAAATATAGCTGTGGAAATGGAAGACTTAATGGCGGCTAATTCGATGTGGAATATGCAAAATCTCGACGCCCCGGAGGAACATGATCTTGAATCCGCTTTCGAGGAGCTTGAAACACTAATTGCTGGAATGGATCCCGATTCTCTCCATCAAGTGATTGAACTTCTGGATGTTAACAAGAATATCCGCAATCGCTGGGCTCATCTTCAGAACGTACTCGGACTAGCCAGAAGTTTGGCCACAAAATGGTTTCATGCACCCGAAATGCCAACTACTGATAAGACTGCTTTGGCACCTCTTTCTGATGGATATGATGTGTAAGTTTTCCTAACAACAAGACAATGTATTTTTATTTACTAACACTTCTCCGCAGTGACGGACAGGATAATTATGCCAAAATCGTCACAGTATTGGTAGGAAGTGGAAAGCAGCAAGTCAAGTTCACAGCCATCGCAGGAGCTTTGGCCGCCCAAGCCAAGTTTTTCAAGCCCCTTTGCGATGATAGATGGATGTGTAGTCTTGATGGAGTCATTGAACTTGAAGTTCACCAGCCAGAAAGTTTCAAGATCTTCATCGCTTGGCTTTATACTCGGGATATCAAGATAGCGGAGTGTCTCGTGAAGATTGAACCAGTTGCTCAAGGAAAGACCAACGTCTATTTTCGAAAGCAGTCTCACAAGACCCGATGGTTTCAATTACTTCACTGCTATTTTCTGGCCGACTATATCGGTGCACCACAATTTGCAAACTGCATCATGGATGCTTTGGTTTTTGCCTACAAAGCTTGGGTTGAAACCGACTTTACAAAGGTGGACGTGGATCCAATTTTTGATGATAAGAAGACGGAAGAGCTGGTGGAGATCAATACAGTCGAGTCATCCCCATTGAGAGCTATGATTCGCGACATCTTGGCACCTTATTCTGCAATGAGAAGTGCAAAGCCAACTCTGGATCAGCGTCTCCGTCGGATCTTCACCCCGCATTATTCGTCTCGAAATCATCAGGTTCGAAAACATACGACTACATTTCCATTTTTACTGCCTCTATCTCAAAACGATTCCCCTTCGAATCAAACAAATGCACTTCAAGCATCTCATGTACCTTTGCATCCATTTCTAGGCCACCCACCTCCGCTTTCAATTCCAAACCATCCACCTCTGCCTGCATTTGCAAACCACCCACCTCATCATGCATTCCAAAACCTTCCACCTCCGATATCTCCTCCTCAATTGCATCCACACGCACCGCAACCATTTCATCAACCCAACCCTCGTCGCTCTCGTCTTTTTGGACTGAGAAGATGCAGTGATCTAGACCTGACGAATGTAAAGCTTGATAGACCCGAGAATTCAAAGAAGATTTGGGAAGAGCATCGATGCAAGTACCATATACATGAAAAGAGCAAAGATTGTTGCGACGAAAAGTGATGGGTTGAGGTTTTGGGAAGTTTTGATGTGGTATTTTTGGGACTATGAAGGATCTGTGAGGGTTTTGAGATGGGTTTTTGGTATTTGTTATAAATATGGGGGGAGGATTGCGATGGTTAAGGTTCATGATGCGGGAGGGAGTTTAGGAATTAACAGGTACCAAAGCATTTTTTGGCATGATAGGGTGTCTAATTCAATCATTGTATTTTGAGATAATGCATAACACATAACCCACACCTATAATGTGCAGGCAAACTACAAGCGATGCTACTGAATAGTTGAATATCATCAATGATACAGTAAGCTATATGTAATTCTCTTGTATTAACTCAAAGACTCTCTTCTATATTATGTTATGTGTAATGATAGCAAGTTTACCTGATTTAGCGAAGAGCTATTTTTGTATTTTGTTCCTCAAGCTATGTATCCTATGGTTGAGATTTGGGCACTGGAGGTAGTTATCTGTCTGTTATAGAGGAATAGAATGAGAGACCTTTGGGAGACAGTGTGTTATATATCAAAGAATTGTTTAGTCACAAAGACAGTATCCGACACTCTTTGTATTAATTTACGCATTGCATATCCTGTTGAATCTTTTGACGAATAACAGTATCTAAATCTATTCGGAGGTTAGCACTTAACACCTTCATGAGCAGACCATTATACTAAGAACCATGAAGGCTTTAACCATGAAGAAGAAGACAACTAACTCATGCAAGTCCTTTAGCTTCACCTGATTACGATCCTTTTTCAAAAACACAAAGTCTGAAGTGATTCACAGCCCTTTATATGCAGAAATTCCAAGAATCGTCGGACTCATCAAAATGAAGTAGAAAATAGCAGTGTTTTCTAGAAGCCTAATATATAGAACTATCAAATATCCTGGAACAATCTAGACGTCTTTTCTAAATGTAACTTCATAGAACTAGACACAAATTTGTAAACGACTCTCTAAACTACTGAGCTAAGCTAAATGAGGGAGTAACGCGGTTATATAACCAACCGCCAAAGATAAAAAGCCGAAAACTAAGGGGTTGGGTAAACCACTGCCCAGAACTACTCATTCAAGGAAATACATCCTCTGGAAGCAGTGGCAGGATTACTCCTCAATAATACCGGTACTACATTACGCGTGAAATAGATATGACTATTTTGAGCCCCCTATGAATCTCTCCGTGGAAATATTTGCACAGAATAGGACATGACTATTGATAACTTCGCGCATACCAGATCTTCACAGACCGTACCAACTTTAATTACGTGATCTACTGCCGTACAGCGTACTGGCCGTGGATGTGTCCAAGTCCGCCAGTTATAAATAGACGTTTTAGCTGTAGCTGTACTATTGCTGCATTGGAGTCCTCGGCACTATTTAAGAACTCAAGAGCTCTTCGAATCCTCAACATTTCTTTCATCATACAACTTCATACAACGCCTACAACTAAGAAACTTCAATTGATCCTTTCTTTAATCAAGACACTAAGACAGCAAGACATCAAAGTATCAACGCAACTTACATTGATACATTTACTCTTTCATACATCAACTCATACATACCAATACCTTACATCTCATATAAATAGCAACAAAGATGCCTTCTTTAGCAGATCTCTACAACCTCCCAGTGGATACAGTAACTTCCGCTTCAGATCTCTATAGCATCACAAATACACCTTGGATAGCCAAAAATACACGCGAAGAGCCCATAGTCATTTCAGAGTAAGTCCCATATCTTCTCACCCCTCCCCAACTTTCAAACCCACCCATACCAACCCTCCACAGCGAAGATTACAATAACTTCGCCACCGTCATTATCGGTCCCCCCTCCCATCCAATCCACGTAATCTGGCCCTCCAAACTCTTCAGCCTCAACTCTCTCTTCTTCCGCAGCATTTTCCATCCCAGAACCCCCACAACCGGGGACCTCACACCCCTCTACATCCACAGCCTCCGTCAGCAATTCCTCACCACCTCCCGCATCCCATTCCCATGCATCACCGCATCTCAATGCGACGCCTTTGCCATTTTCTTCTCCTGGAACACGTTCGGCTGCCTCTGTTATGCAAAAGAATACGCAGGAATCACCAGCGACGATGTGTACGAGCGATTGGATCAATATGTGAAGCTCTGGTATCAGATGCTCGAATGCTATAAATTAGCTCAATACCTTATCGCGCCTAAATTTGGGAATGAAGTGACGGATACCATGATTTTGGCTCTGAGAGAAGAAACTACGTATCAGACGAAGCGGAGAAAAATCGAGGATGATCTCGCTCTTCGTGAATTTCGTGATGATCTTGGCGATTCTTCGACTGATGGAACACCTGGAAATCAGGATCTGGGACTGGAAGTACCCGGTCCGAATATTGGTGGAGGTCAGGGTGATGAGGAGGAGACTTTGGACAATTCGATTGATCAAATGAATGGAGTTCCTAGGCCCAGCGATCGACGAGCAATTAAGCCCCCCGAAATTCGTCACGTACTCGGAGGCACCCCAAAACAAATCACGGAACTGCATGCGAATACAAATCCGGGATCACCATTAAGGAGAATGATCATCGATATGATAGTTTCCTATTCAATCCATTATCCGCGGTACTACGGACAGAATGGGGGGCTTGGGGAGTTACTCTGGGGTTCGGCCCAAGGAACCGAGGGAGAATTGAGGGTGTCGATGGAATTCGTGAGGGATTTATTGGCGGCATATAGGAAGGCGGCAAAGAGAGAGGGGGGTCAGAGAGATATGCAGAAGGTGGATGCTTGTAAGTATCATGATCATAAGAATGGTGGGGCTTGTCCGACTACCCTATAAGGCACTTTAAATGAATTTATTACCCTCCTGAAGAATGTAAATTACTTTCCCAAGATAGATAAATCGGTAATTTTTTGTAAATATTCTTTTTAACATATATATTGAGATTCAAAATATGTATTGAGATTTAAAGCTAAAATAGTCTCCGATATCAATAACTATCTTTTCCTAGATTTCTCAATTGCTACCCCCCTCACTCTTTGGCTTCCCCCTCTCTAATTTCTCTGGCTTTTCTAGTGTGAGAGATCACAAGCAGGGAATAGGCCAGATAGTATCAGTGCTACAATTGGGGTATAGTTTGTACAGAACTGAACTTATACCATTGTTATAATAATATAAAAGTAACTTTTTATAGATTTCAGTATAAACTAACTAATAAAGAATAAAGAATATAAAAGAATACTCTATATCCTTTTATATCCACACTTTTCTGGCTAATCCCCAGAAAAGAATTAGTTTTTATATAGTAATATGATATCTTTCTTAATAACTATATCCTCATGATTTAGTTTATACTATCTATAAACAAATAAACACAATAAATATAAACAACTATTTCCGGGAAATTCCTGTAACAATAATATGTTATTATACTTTTTCTAAAAATAATAAACAATAATAATAACAAACTCTCTTTAATAACACAGTTTCCCCAAAATCTTTTATATTTAATTCTGACATATTCCTTATTGATTTCTGTTGGTATCAACGGGAACACCTTT
>KI628665.1:0-98709 GCA_000503235.1 Sclerotinia borealis F-4128 | reverse complement strand
CGTTATATATATACATATATATCGTTTGTGTCTTATACTAATACTGATACAATATACTTATATAGTAATAATAATACTCGAGTACAATATAACAAAATACAATACTAGAACAAATCCTCGCAATTTCCAAACAATATAATGAATAAGCACCTATAAATCTATTCTCTCCGGGTTATTATTATAAAGCGAAGGGGCATAGTTCTATTATTTTATATACAATCTCACACCATTGAACCGAACCGAATCAAACCGAAAAGGATTCCCGTCCATCTATATTATACCTTACTCGAGTATATTACACAATACGAGTACAACACAAATCAAACACAACACAGTAAGACGGAGCCACGCAGCCACGGAAAGTTCCACGGGTAAGCGCTTATCTCACACACATAAGATTCTAATCCGGTTCCGTTCCGTTCGGTTCGGTTTTTCGTGCTGCCAAGTGCTGTACCTGGTGCCTGGCGCTTACTTGTGCACTTGTGAGGAGGAGGGAATTCAACATAATGTACGAGTAATACGGGATGGGATGGATATCGCAGGATTGGAAATATAGTACTTTGAAAATATACTCCGATCGTAAACTCCGATCTGAAATCTCAAACTTGGGGTCTTTTTTGGTGAAAAAAATAATCGAGATTTCGGATACATAGGTTACCGGTATAAGATTTGAAATACTCGTATAATACAATATACAATACAATACAATACAATATAGGCGAAAAACCCTAAAAAAATGACTATGGCTAGTATAGCTATCCATCCGATTATCCCATATCCATCGATCGTACTTGTATATATCACCGACGAAATCCCCCTTACCTTTCCAAAAATCGACTCTCGTGTTTTAATACGAGTATACGAGTTTAAAACCGAGGCAGTTTACGTATTTCTGTTTTCTTCCTATTCCCTGGCAGGCAGTTTCTTCTTTTTCTCCGGAAAGAATCTTTCCGAAAGATTTGCGGCTCTTGGAATGGTTGATTAGGTACATCACATAGTATGTACGGTATAATATGTATGTGAGAAACCAGAGGATCCTGTTGTCAATGATAGATATACTCGTACAATATATCCGCCATCAACCCGCTCGCAAAATTTGACAAATCGGATATTCGGGCTCTTAGAGTAGGTTTGTATAGTACTCGTATTCTCAAGAGAGAAATCGGGTTGGATTGGGGATTCTTTAGAGCTACTGTATAGTGTACTCGCTGTACTGTACTGAAAATAGAATACGCACTTGCGAATTGAATGAACTTGACACTTGTTTAGGACATTTCTTGGGTATTACATATAGCTTGAATCCAAGCCTTGGAAGTTGGAATATATTCTACTCAAGTACATGGAAATCCCCTCGCCAAAACCCAATCATCAATTCAACTCACCGCCTTCACAAAACGCATGATCCATCCCTTTTCCCTTTTCCTTTTTCCCTTTTCACACTCAACACTCAAGGATATATCCCTCCCCAAATCTAAGATCCTCCGCCAGTTTCTAGAAGAAAATTTGATACTCTCCATATGCCTTATGGAACTTTGAAAACTACTAATAAGCGGTAAGAATCGCAAACGAGATTGCACAAGCAACATGCCAGTTCTCCACGTGGAAGATGTTGACAGATTGTTCTTTTGATTCTTCTAGCTGCTGATCTTTTCGTGGAAACTGCCCTGGCGTATAATTTCTAATTTCATTTCCCAAAGTCTGGGAAGTGCGGTGCGGTGTAGAACTTGGTATAAGACTGTAATAAGTCTGTAAGAGAAGGAGAAGCGGTGAGCTTGGCAGGAACGGAGTCAGGAGTCAGGACTCAGGAGGTGGATTCCATCGAGGTTCGAATTTGTGACTCGTTGTTTGTTTTGAAGGATGGATGCTTGGATGGATGGCTTGGATACTTGATTCCTTTATTAGCTTTAGATACTTAGGTACTATGCTATATTGTATAGCTTCAAAGTTCAGCAAGCGAACCGTAACTTGTAGATACTGTAGTCTACCGCTCGCTACTCTATAGCGTATCCTATCTCATCCCACAGGCATCCCCCCTATCAACATCACTAACTAATTCAATCTCTAGTGGCAAATTAGGATTAGGATGGGAGTTTCAACATCAAAGACCAATCAATCTTCTTGATATCCGGAAACATACCCGATACAAACACAGACACTAGATACAGTACAGTACAGTACAGTACAGTACCGATATACTCGGTGTCTTCTATACCAAAAAGCAATTCTCAGCCAAGCAAGCACCCTGAAACCTCGCATTACTTACTGACTGTATCAGTGTACTTCGCATATCATATCAGCAATATAAATTATTAGTTATTTTCAGCGGAGACAAGTTGAGAAGGAAGATTCCATAGAATCAATGTAAGCTTCCATATATCTTCTTTTCGTATATACCGATATGTAATTTTGTTTGTATGAGGAGATTCCCTGTATATTTCGCCTTGCTGTTCCGTTCCAAACCTTCTAAACCTTCTAGAAGAAATTTTCGATGGATTTTTTGTTGAGAGTCTCCACCTAACCTTACGGAGTCCATTCATAGCTCAAGGGTTTTGAAGTAAAGAAAAAAGAAGAAGTAAAACAAGGGAAACCCAAGATCAAAATCAAATCAGGGACCTGCGTTCGTATCTATGAAGTACTGTAGATACTTGTACCCAGTAGTTGTACCGAAGAATACTGTACCATAGACATCAAAATTGATTTATGAACTTATGAAGCTATCCCAGGTGGAGATCAATCATCAAGTGGCTGAGTAGATTAAAATTAGCAGGACGGACCTGTAAGGCGGTCAATCAAATATGTGAATTGAAATGAAATTACGAGATATTTTCCAGCTCCACATCTATCTATACTGTACACTTGTACAGCTTAAAATAACATACTTGTTGAATCTTCGCTTCTCATCACCGTTCTTGACCAACGACCAACTACCGGTATTATCCATCCTTTCTTCAACAAGTGGATCGCCTCATCTGCCCCTCAGAAAAGGGGTTCTTTCCTCCCTTGAGGCTTGAGCTCGGTTGGTGACGGGCATGATCTAGTAATTACTTGCGAGCTCCTTTTCTTTCCCCCTTCTAATTTATTACCATACCAGTGCTACACCGTTGAAACTTCATTTGTTAATGGGACTTGCACGATTTATTAATGAATAGATTGATTAACCAATTTGGTGAAAGTGATTGAGCTCATGCGATTCCGAAACATGAAACGAATACTGGTTGTTATTGGTTGTTTAGCTTATTATATTGTTTATACCGCGAAACGCTAATACATGACAGATTATAATAAAAGTATTCGCTTGCCCATGCCCCCCTTGATTTCATCTCATCTCAAGCACAGTAATGAGGTTTCTAGAAACTTCCGACAAGGGGTTTCAGAAGGGTTTGATACTCATTCTCTGACAAGACGTTTGGGTTTGGGTCACGTTTTGGCTTTGGCTTTGGCATTGGTATGATGATTTGGAATGAGGTGGATATTTCTACAGTAGGTACTGTATTAATGTATGCTGTCTTAATTGGTGGATGGGTGTGTAAGAGAAGATGTATGAGTAACGTGCGGTGTATAGGGAAGGATGGATGGATAGATGGATCCGCTGAAGAGAAGCATTTCCGATGTTACCTCCAGCGCTTCTTCATGTGCCATGTATATTTTGGGATGGTAGAGTGACGTGACTGACATGATTCCCTGTATATATACTAGTCTACCAGGGCTATACCATCCATATGCAGGTACAAGAAATGAAAATGTACAGGTGGATCATATTAATAATCCTGGATTTTTTCCTCATCCATCTGCAATTTTCTAAACAAAATTCGATGTGCATTGGTCAGCTATTTGCTTTCTTCATCTGGTGAAGTTTGCGAGATTTGCCTCTTTCGTGAGATTCGTGAGTTTGGGTTATGATATGAGCTGGCTTGCTTGATATGTGGGGATAAACGGTACGGAGTGGCCGTTATGTAGTTGATCTTCAGGGTTTTTGTGCAGATTGTTAATGTCAATGTTATGAAGAATTTTCATCCTCAGCGGTTTAACTTGTTGCCTGGCTGGGTTTTAAACATTATGTTTGGCGCTTGTGCTTGCTTGATTTGCGCCAAAGGGGTTCAGGGGATTATTGAGAGAGTGAAGTTTGAAGTTCGGGTAGTGTTTATATATAGGAGTTGATATTTGTTGGGGTTCATCGGTAGGTGATTGTAAATTACTATACTGGAGTCTGGCGACGATGACATCAATGATCACCGATACATACAGTACATCATTTCGATCAGAACCCAAGTAGAATCGATGTAAGCTTCAAATATAGAAACCAAGCACATAATGGGGAGACGTCAAGCTATTGATTCCAGTTCTTCGGTTCGTGTAATATTGTCTAGGCTGAAAGAGAGTTGAGGCTCGGACTCGTATACGTATCGAGATCGAGATTAATATCACATATCACATACTCTTGGCTTGATCTGGTGAAGATACTCGAGGTTTATTGAGGTGATGATACTGTAGAAGTAGACAAGTTGAGCGCAAGCGAACACACAAGCTCGGGAATAAGGAATCTTCTATATAAATATGTTGATTAGAAGCCTAAACTAACTCACGCCAATGTCATCAAGTTCACTAGAGTGTATGAACCACTCATGAACTATTCTTGGATATCTTGGAAGCTTGGCACGTAAACATCAAAGAGTTCAACTCACCGCCTTCAGAGCCTCTATTGAATATATTTCTCCTAGCTAGGGTCAAATGTAACCCGGGAAGCAGATGGACCATGCATGCAGTAGTGAAATCACAGTGACGTTTTCTTTGGGGATTTCTTTTCTTTCTACCTTAAGCGCCGGTGGACGGGAAATGAATAGCTTTATGGCACCCGCTGGCTGTTGCATCATTTCTTTCTCCGCATCGGTAAATCATTCGGTATTATTAAATATGGGAGAAGTTCGTAAGTTTGTATGGATAGGCAGGCACAAGGTCTGATCAATCATCATTGAGGCATCGTTGCTTAGGTAGTCTTGATGATTTGATAGACCCAGAGAACGGGTTAAGACATATACACACACACTTGCAGGCCTCTTCCAAAGTCCACCCGAGTGCGCCGACCCGTTTCTGTAAAAAATGATATAACAAAGATTACTGAACAGTAAACAGTCAAACGAAATCATGAAAACCCTTGTTCAATTTTGGAGTTCTTTTGGTAACTCGGTTATGTATCGAGAAAAGTGTTGAGATGAAAGGGATGATGATGATAATGATCTCTTCTTCGAACAGTCGTCAAAATCGCAAGGATATCATGTCCGAGAGTTCAGATAATGACAGATATCAATCATATCATGCCATGGGAATTGGATGATGGAGGCGATACCGGTACTGTATAAGCAAAGAAATCACGAATTTGCGCGCCAAACGCTCTGAGCACCATGCCTGTGCATATGCATGTGCATATGCCATCAAACGAAGAAGAAGAAAAGAAAAAGAAAAATAAGCAAATGCAATGTTCATTTTATTCTCCGCAAGCTCTCTCTCAGCACATCCCTTTTGAGCACGGGGATACCCTCATCAAGAAACGGACAAGTCCTCTTGTAGAAATGACATTTGGCAACGACATCAAAGAGGAATAGCAGATAAATTAATTTCAATCACCTGCAAACTTCTTTCTCCACTCTCTGTCCCTTTAGCCTTGACTCGCCTGATTCTCGGCGGAGTGAGTGAAAGAACGGAGTGAAATATCCGTCCTCGGTCTCTTCGGTATTCAGATTGAAGAGGCAGTTAGTTTGAAAGCAAGGATATTCTTTTCAATTTGCGCGACAAGCGCAGGGGGGTGGATAGATGGGGTTGTATCAAGGGACAAATAATATCATTTACTGTATGTGACTCGCCTCAGCCTTGTATCAGGGGGTTTCTAATATCTAGCGAGAAGAATTCAAGAGAGATCCAGAAATATCTGGAAGTAAAGCATACCGAATTTATTACCGATATATAATGATCCACCATCTAACATGTCCAGGTGACTTGTATGATCCTAGACTTGGCATTTTTGGGGTTATGGGGTCACTCATAAGGATGGGATTTTTAAAATTACAACTGAGTTACATTCTTGCAGTATATTCGCGCTCGTATCTTTTCTATCCTAGCTTGCGAATCGCGATGAGGGAATAATATAATATAATATAATATTATTGGGAAGGGAAGGGAAGGAGAAATATATCAATACGTAGCTAGCCAGATAGACAGCTCAGACCATTCCTTGATCATATCTTGTTGAATGTCAAGCCCTATGTCTTTCGTATCCCGAGTTATCGAACGATTTTGCTTCACCTGACTGGCTGGGTTGAGTTGGGTTTGGATGCTTGGTTCCTGCTCAGCCACTTTGCATGAATGGGTTTCAAAAGCTCCATGAATGAAATGATGAGATGAACTTCGGTCACGGATATAAGGTTTGCGGGAATATTCAGAAACATGGGTTAGTTACAAAGTACTCATAGAGGAAACAATCAACTTCCAATAAATTGTCTTTCAAGTTTCCACTGATCGAACAAGTCTGATACTCAGGTACCACAAGCCTGCTGTAATGGTGATGCGAGGGGTAAGTAAGTAAGGTGATGGATGGGATGAGATGGGACGGGAAGGCAAAAGGAAATCTATCCCTTCCACGTTTTAGGCATGGATAAATGTTGGAATACGAATATATATGCGCGGTGGTGTTTAGCCACACCACATCTACAGTCTTATACATATGCATGCCCAGAACAGCCGTGTGCACACTGCATACATATTTAGAATTTGCTGCGCGCGGTAATGATGAGATGCATATATGCATGCACACAGCTTTTAATTATATGTATGGTATATGAACCAATCATTTTATAGGATTTAAGCATTTGTTTTACAGATCTTTGCGGGTATGCATGCATTGCTATCTGAATTTAGATGTACAGTATGTCGTATGCGATATTCTAATCGGAGGCAGCGGGTTCAAGAAAGGGGGCCAAAATGATTAATTAAGCTCCGCGAATACATACTTTGTGTCGATCGTGTGTGAATGATGATCATGACTATGAAATGAACCCGTTGAAGTTTCCTGTTTCAATACGCACGTTTAGATGTTGGTATCAACCACAGCTTGTGATTGATCAATATACGAACGTCGCTTAATCCTCATCATGGGTTTGAGTGAGATGGGGCGAGAAAGACACGGGAAGAGAGGGGAATCACGGGCTGTACGGTAGTTTATTGCATCGACATGCAAATCAATTCAGGAACGAACCACCAACACCCCACATTTGATATCATCGTGGCTTGACCGACGGTAGCTAGGTATGAATTTGGTCATTGGTTATGGTTGTTATGGTTATGGTTATGGTTATTGCGGTTGATATTGATATTGAATCATTGATGAGTGATCATATGATCGTAGTCTTGGAAGTTACAGACTGAGGCGTGATATTCAATATCAAGCGTCAGCATGGAAATAGATACACGAACTTGCAAGGCTGGGTAGCGGTATTGATATGATTTATGACGATTCTTGGTAGAAAGTAGGCTGAGAACCTGGAGATTTTTATTGGGTGTTGCCTATGCTTCATGTAATACAGTCAGCACTATGCCATATCCCAATTTACAAAACCTCGTGGTAATCATTAATGAGTTCGGTACTGTAGGTATTGATATACAGGAACAGAAACAGAAATAGAAAAAAGGCGGGAGACTAATACTCAGCTACCTCCGATGTATCTCTTGCTTTTACCATTCATTCATCATCGACCTGAACATTCGGAAGTTTATCTGCTCATCAATATCAAATCCTCATCTTAAGTGAAAAGTTCAAGCCGCCCCTCAATCAAGAATCTTCAGCCTGATCACTTTCCTAAAATGTGGATTAGAAATGAACAAGGAAATTATTCTGCCATTCTTTTCTGCCAATTGACCAAACTACTTTCGGCAACTGTAGATACCCCTGTAGCCGCCTGTTATTACCAATATAGTACTAATGGAGAATCAAAATGAAATGAACTATTCTTTTATGAGTAGAGTACCGGTAGACTGTATACCTTGATCACCTAGAAGGAGATATACTCAGGTCCGTGAGAGATAGATTCGTAGTTCTATACGTAACGGCTTCTTTCAGTATCGCTAAATTATTCTCAATCGTGACAGATGATTTCACTCATCCAAATCAATGTTGTTCTTTCGCTTCTACCCCTTCATCAAATTTAGGTGTGACTTTGTAGTAACAGTTATGAAATTCCCCTTAAGTCAAAACTAACTACGAAATGAAGTAAATGCAACTTACCGATAGAATAATATAAAAAACCAATAAGCTGAAGCTTCCCCTGTTCAATGCATCACAAATATCTAACTCATTAATCAATTCCATGTCGTTGTACAAAGGCTTCAAACTAAAATTAATTTAGAAAACATCTTATTTCATCCTACCCTGGCTTACCCTGGGCTACCCTGGCAATGATGCATCATAATTATTTTATTTTTCCAAAGAATGATTCTCCACATTAAAATCGTCCAAGTGCAACAAGACTACTTTGAGACCGTTGTACCTGGAATCTACGCAAATGCAGCCCAAAATGAAACACGATAGCGTGGGATGCTTGTAACGCCCTGGCAGTAACTTTGACCAGGTCAGGTCCAAACTTTCCGACGCTGATCCAGAGACATACATGAGCATTGAGCAAGGCAATTTAGACAAATTTCCCCACGTAGGCTAAACCTGGTCTGATCTGATGGGTGGTTTGCATAGCAAGGTAGATAGATAGGTAGGTGTAAGGTGTTGTACGAAAATACATAAAGATCCAGGACCCCAACTTGCAGTAAGGAGAAAATAGATTTTAATTAAGCAACCCATCACAATAACCTTTTTTACCAAGCGCGAATACAAGTTTCAAGGTTACATCTACAATAGAAACATTTCTTTATATTGGGATCCAACATTTATATCACCATACATCCAATCGCCACTACACCAGATATATAACTATCCTCCTCCTCCCACCCAAGAAGACGATCATCAACAGCTTCGATCATCATCTCATCATCCCATCATCTCATCATCTATCTCATCTACTATCTACACAACAATCAATCAGTTCATCCTGTCTCAATCAAAAACCATCAACATGCCTGCTCAACATCGTCCATCCAACCTTCCTCCCTGCCCAGGACCACCACCCAACCGTCCTCTTCCTCCCCTTCCATCCAAATAAACTTCTGTCCCTCAACAAGACACACTGAAGTTACCCGGGACATGGAATGAAGACCTTGTGCTCACTCCACCCGCCCGCTACATTCGAAAATCACATTCCAATGTTCACCTAACGAGTGAGAAAGAGAGCCGCCACACCCGCGTTTGAGAGTTGTCTATTGCAAGATTAGTTTGATGGTGCAGCCAGCTACAATCTGATATTCATCCACAACTATCCCACCTCACGCATCACGCTTCACACCTTGCGCCTTACATTTGTCATTGCCATTGCCATTGATCCTTCGGCACCACCAAATGCCCAAATAATAGTTTCTCACAGCGCAATCCTACTCAACCAACCCAACCCAACCCAACCTCACACCCAGCTAGCTAGCTGCCCACACCTACTCTTCTGTTCGTCTTTTTGAGCATCCCTCATACATACATTCAAGAGGTTTTGCAACCCGAGTATATGGTTTCGTGTCCACAAATCGGGCCGATCTATACTAGACAAACAGTTGATTCCAACGGCGCAGCGAATAACCACGCATACTCTTTCTAACATACTACCCACCTACGACTCAATACGCAACGTAACGCAACACACCACATAATACACTCAACTTCTCGCGCGGCAGAGATTCGAGCGGGCTCGATTTGCTTGTGTGCTACTTACTATGTTGTGTCTCGATACCCTCTTATATCACTCACTCTCTCACCCACTCAACTAATACCTCATATTTTACCTTGGGAGTTTTATTGTACCAATATCAACACACACACACACACAGACACAAACACACCCCCAAAGTACCGCGGCGATCGGTCTTATTCTCGGTCTCGGTCTTGGTCTCGGTTTCGGTTCATCACAATCTTCTAATACGGATTTCTTTTCTATCCACAATTATCTTTCTGTATGGATACTGGCGTTTTTCGAGTGCTTCATATCATATCACATCACATGATGGGATACGAAGGATTGGATTGGATTGGATAGGACAAGGAGGGCCTGGGAGTTTGGGGAATCGGGTTGTGTAACTTGTAATTTATTATGGTTATGGATATGGATTTGTTAGTTTGCTAGGACAGACTTAATGGATGATTTGGATATGGAGTGCAAGGGAGGTTCTATTGGAGCATTAGCTTGTTAGCTTGCTAGCGCAGTTTAGCTATCATTAGCTATTGACAGATTAGATTTGAGATAATGAAATCAAGAAAAAATACAATCTCAAATTACATAACCTATAAAATTAACTTTTTCTCTAAAGCTTGTTTGATCATATTTGTTTGTTTGTTTGTGGCAATTTGCTAATCTAATCGAATTTGATTGGAAACTCAGATTACTGACTGAGCTGCTGTTTGCTCTGTGCCTAATCGGTAGTCGGTAATCGGTCGCTTTATTTAGAAATCTCTTATTTCATCTCTTCTTTTAGATATATAATAGCTGGGATTATTATATATAATTCAAGATTTGGTTTAGTATTATTACTCATAGATTTGTTTTGATATTATATTGTAAGACTATAGTATTCTTATTAGTTAATTAGATAGATTAGAATAGAAATAGAATATAATAGAATAAGATTTATAGAGAAAGGATTTCGATATAGATTTGTGAGTTTATTTTACTAATAATATATAATATTATAAACTGATTATTGATAATACTATTAATAAGAAGTTTGAGAATCTGGAAAATAGCTCATCTAATGGATTTTCAAACACTAGTACTAATAAGCTACGATTATCTAGTAGTATGATGTCTAGGTATAACTAACTATAACTCCTAGTAATATATCTATCTAGTAGTCAAGACTTAAGAATGAGTCTTAGTTCTAGATAGAGATAATAATACAATAATAATATAATAGTAAATAGTATTTTCGAAAAATTAATAACTACTAATACAAATCATATATAGAATTATCAATAGTAAATTGATTCTTTATCCCGGAGGCATAGCCGAAACAAGCGGAACAGAACGAAATGAAATGAAGTTCTCAATGAGGCAACGAGGCAAGGGTAATCGGGTAATCCGTTTGCAAGTATATATAAGTGAGGTGATAGGCATAGTATCTAAGATAATGAATCCTGGTTGATTGAACAGTGGAGTAGATGTATATATACGAGTATGACTATATTGTATCAAGCAGGCTTGGGCTATTTTTCTGGATATATTGTACTCACATATAGATTCTCTAGAAAGGTTTGATAGAATAGTATCTAGGTTCTATAGTCGGTGAGTTCCTTACCATAATCCGTAACCTTACTTTCCTTAAGCCTTTGATTATCAAATAACTATATCATTGATTGACTATTCCTGTAAAAGATGAATAGAATAGAATAATTTACAATTACTTATTCTCCATATTGATTATATTATCTATACTGACCTGACCCCCTTCCATAATATTACTTCTTTTCGGATATTGCTCGGATGGTTTTATATTCAAAAGAGCCGTTCTCCAAACACAAAGTATAATAGATTAATTATGATACAAGGGATCATCTTGAATCCTCCTTTGGACCAAATCTATCTGTTGTGCATATTATATTGCATGTTTTTGCTAATTGTAGGTTCTGATATCTGATATTGCAACACTACCCACTCATTATATTGTAATAGGCTTAACAACGGATATAAGCTAATGGCGGGTAATAATATTATAGATAATTGTTCCTGAATAAAAAGGAAATAAAGGAAAAGAAGATGAATATGTCTTACTTTACTGTTGTGTAACCAGCTGATGTCTGATTTTATATTTGATTAAAAAGAGAAAAGAAAGTCTCTAGGTCTTACGAAGGATTCCGTGGCGCTTATTAGATGAGGGGAAGAAGGCTTAGCAGTTAACTAGTAGATAGCATATCATATTTCTCAAAACTATTGGCTGTGATAAGTTGATACTGTAACCAAATCCGATGGTATGGGTTCCATGGATAAGGTCTGAGGTTAGGGTTTAGAGTTTTTTTTCCTGTATATCATTGTGGCACAGGAACACAGCGAGACGGGTGCGACATATCATATATGTTGTATTGCCGTCGCTTTGGGGGCTGTTTTGATATATGTGTTGTACATTCCGATAGGCGTTTTAGCTAGATGCATCTATTAAATTAGATGGTTAGATATTGTGGTTAGGTGATCGCCGAGTAGCTGAGATGATAGAGGATAAATGAATGAATGTATTGTATCACGTGAATACGGGTAAATTTATTCAGGAACGCGCCAGAAATGACGGGAGGGAGCGAGACGGGCTTGGCAATAACAAACGGGGTAGAAGTACAGGTAGATTGAATTTCTTATCGATTATTTTTGATCATCAAACCACAACAACCACAACACCACAACACCATCAATTGGATACCTACCTACCTACCTACCTACCTACCCACCTTACCTCCTCATATGCACATGCACCGTTTCTTTTGATATCCAAATTACTTGCATCTCTCACCGCAACTACAACTGCAACGACAACGACAACGGCAAGGGTAACGGCAACTGCACTGCAACTACAAGCAAGAATAACGCATGATCAATTCTTTTGGACGACTCGCAGATTTCCATTACAATAATCTATTCATTCAATCATTTACCCCTCAAATCATACCACACCTGACGCAAAAACCCACGCAATACTCACGCATCAATCATGGTTCTTGAACTCCACATTTGGGGTCCATCATTTGGTCTTCCATCCATTGATGCGCAATGCTTAGCTGCTATTGCATACATGCGGCAAGTTATCCCACGTGGTCAATGGTCCCTTGTTGCTAGCAGCGATCCAACCCTAAGTCCCACGAGTACGTGACGCACAATGCATCCTTAAACGATCCTTGGTTTGGTGTGTTGATAGAATCTTACAGATGAATTACCTGCTTTGAGGAATAGCAAGAGTGGGAATTGGGTGGGTGGATACAGAAATATACTCGATTTCATTACACAATATTCATCTGGAAAATGGGATATGGATGCGAGCTTACGAGGGCACGAGAGGGCCGATTGTACAGCGTGAGTAGTGAGACGACTGTCTGAGAGAACGGATGGAGAGATCCTATTTTGTGATGAAATTTATTGATTGGTTGGTTAGATATTCTGCATTTATCCAAGTGCATGGTCAACCGTTACTCGATCTCTCACTCTATGTTTCCTCACAGAATTATTCCGAAATAACACGACCGATTTTCAATACGATACAATCTTTTCCCCTACCATACCTCACACCACCTCATCTCCGAGCGGAAGCTAAGAAAAGAACCGAGTATCTAGGACTATCTGCTCTCGATATAGATACCGAAGATGGTGATAAATCAAGAGAACCAAGCATTATACCCGAATCTTTGAGGAGGGGTAAACACACAGTCTCAAGTTTACTTGCAGCCTCCCCTGAAACCAATGCGCAAATCCGACTTGATGCATTAGCGACCGATTTCTTCGAATCCATACAAGAATTAAAAGGAAAGAAGAGACATCTGGTTTCGAATTCTCATATGTCAAGTCTAGATTGTCTAGCATTGGGTTTCATGTCACTCATGTTATACCCGAAGTTACCGCAACCGTGGCTGGCAAAGACGATGAGGGAAAAGTTTCCAGATCTAGTCAAGTGGGTAGAGGAGCTGAAAGATGAGGTGTGGGGTGGTGTGGTCAGTGTGGATGATGCCATGCTTACAAAAGCTGGTAATGCCAATGCAGTGCAACAGAAGAAATTGCAATTACCTTGGCAAGCGCCTGAATCTCGTGGTATACTAAATGTCGGAAGCGTATTTTTGGCTAGCCTCGCAGATTCCGTCCCAATCGTAGGACAACAGAGAAAAGATAATCGAATGAGACGGTATGGTGGCGAAGAGACGGAAAAAAATACTGATAGTCAGGTTTGGAGATATGTTACCACTGTGGGAAGTTTAGTCGCTACTGTTGGTTTGGTAGCGGCTTATGCGCTACATCAGGGATTGATACATTTTCCTGAAAGCTGGCCCGGTAAGAAGGATGATGAGTGCGACAATACTCAGGGTTTGGGCGATCTCGGAGAGGCGGGTCAAGCACTTTTTTCTTTTGCGGATCAGATAAATTCGAGCGTGCAAAGACAAAGGGAGATGGAGAGAAGTAATGCACCGACTGTAGGTTGACGTTGACCTTTGAGATGGGCCTGCGAGGAGAGACAGACTTGGTTGAATGATACCCGAGGTTATTCTCCACATGGTTGATGTTTTATTTCATGATGATAGTATGGTAGGTAGTCCTCAAACTGACATCTTGTATATGGCCATTCAATTCCCGATTTTCATCATCTGTTGTGGTGCCATGCGATACTCATTGTATATATTACCGGTAGGTTGCGATTTCCTATTATCATTAATTCATCATTTATCTTTTTTGTTCTATTCACGTCGTTTTGATCCTCTTCCTATGATAAGGAATTGAACCTTGGTATCTATCTGAGCAGAGGAACCTGAACAGAGGAATGTTAAATGTTCGGGATATATTCTTGTTCATGTTCGTGCGAGATGGAAGATGTGGCGATGACGGGGAAGTTAAATAAATATATAGATACAGATATATGTATAGATATAGATATATTTATTTACGTGTTTATAAATTTGTTTCATGAGATAAGATGAGATAAGATGAGATGAGATGAGATGAGATGGGATGAGACTAGCAAACAAGCAGAGTCGAAGTTGGAGTCGAACAAAGGATATTAAGGGTTAAATAGGTTAAGGGGGTTAAGGGGGTTGATGGGGTTGAGGGTTTGAGGGAGCTTAAGGGGGTTAAAATGAGTTAGGGAGGGAGTGAGTGAGTGAGTGAGGTAGATACAAGGAGTGGGTGACTGGGGAGCAGAAGTAAAGAAGTCAAGAAATGAAGATATACGAGTACTCGAATAGATACAGACAGTGAAGCAAGCTATACTATTCAGGAATTAAAATCAGAAAATATCTAGGTTTTGTTCGTCTTTTGATGTCTTTTGGTTCTAATTCGTCTTTTGATACATACTCGAGTATAATGTGGTATGATGGATGGAGTAAGTAAGTCCCTTTATACTTGTACCTTTTTGGGAATTAGGGATTGGGAATTGGGGATTGGGGATTGGGAGTTGGGAATTGAGGATTGGGGATTGGGGATTGGGGATTGGGAATTAGATTGTAGATTGTAGATTGTGGATTGTGGGTTGTGGGTTGTGGGTTGAGGAGATGGAGGAGATAGAGGAGATGGAGGACTGGATAATGGTGCTTGGAGATTAAGGATTGAGGATTGAGGGTTGAAGAGATGGAGGAGATGGAGGAGATGGAGGAGATGGAGGGGATGGAAGAGGTGGAGGGGATGATAGGTTTTGAGGACTGAAGGTTGAGGATTAAGGGTTAAGGATGGAGGAGATGGAAGATATAAAGCAGCGGAATAAATCTCCCCCCCCCATACTAGAGATACCTTGAGGATAGATGGGTGGATGGATGGAAATTGTAGATATGGGTAGATAGATAGATAGATAGATAGATATAGATGGATATAAGTTTAAGATAAGCTCAAGGTGTCTGTCTGGTAAGGAGAGGAGGAGGGAGGAGGGAGGGTATCGATGGTTGGATAGGGCAGACTCGGAGGGTAGTTGATCATGATCATGATTGGGTATGGGTATGGGTGTAGGTATGAATATGGATATAGGTATAGGTAAGAGTGCGGGATCTTTATATTTATTTTTGTATTTTTGTATTTGTTTAGGTGGGTGGGTAGATAGATAGGTGGATAGGCCAAGGTGAGTAGATGAGGTAGTAAATAATTATACTTTTAGATGCTGAATACTGTAATGGAATATTAGTAATCTGATAGTGGAAATGAATCTTTCATATTACAAAACATTTAAATAATGTACTAGTTAGTATATAATATTCCGATATAAGCTAAAAATCGGTATAAACAAAGTTCTACTATACATTTTTCGGGCGGTGAGTGGTTTGACTTCCTCATTTATCCGATAGCTAATAATTTTGCTTCTCCTTTGTCACTTTACCGTATCGGTATCGGTATTCCTGCACGAAGATTACATAATAGTAGTACGAGTATAACAACAACTAATTTCTATGGGAGAAAAACAGCAAAGAAGATGTCTATTCAAAATTAATTCCTTGCATTCCCGTTAACATTGAACGGAAACTCAAGCAAAAAGCTCGTGGAGATACTGAGTACAATAATAGTTTGATATCATTTTCGCCAAGCACTTCCACAGCTACATACTGTACTTGTACTGAACCACTTCGGAGAAAATCGGCAGCGGAATTCCACTCTCTCCATTTTAATCCCTATTCAGTACGAGTATTTTACTAAAGTATATTTTCTATTTTCTTGGAAAGGTCAAGTCTAGTTTCTCTACTACATACAATACAATACAGTGCGAGTAAGCTCAATATTTGATCTTCAGGATTTCTCTCTTCTCTCTAGACTAGGTTCTGGAGTTGGATGACCGGACTTTATTGATATTTTTAGAATTATCACATGATGAATGGTATGGTAGCGACTTCGAAGATGAGTTCGAGGGGTTCGGGTTTGCGGGCTGGGGGAATTTCTTCGGTGATGGTAGCGGCGAGATGGGGGAACTTGAGGGTGTCGGGTTTGCGTTCGGGTGCGGGTGCGGGTGCAAGATGCATATCGACATCTGAACTGGATACTTCGAAAGGCGGTTCGTAGTTCTCCCATCCTCTTAACTTCCCAATCTATCTAATATACACCCTTTCCATCCACCTTCTCACATCGACACTCAAATACATGTCTTCTCTCAACTAACATAAACCCCAGATCGCGAAAGAATCCTTATTCTTGGATCAGGTTGGTCTGGTTTCACTCTGAGCCGACAATTGGATCCTAAGAAATATCAGACGGTGGTTATTTCTCCGAGATCTTATTTTGTATTTACGCCGTTATTGGCTAGTACTGCGGTGGGGACGCTGGAGTTTAGGAGTACGTTGGAGTGAGTATTATTGGTGGTTTTAATTTTTATTTGTCGAGGACCTATTTTTTGGGTGTTTGATCTGTGGGAAGTAAAGAGGGTGCAGAATGGAAAGCTTTGGTTCTTCATTTCTGGATGAGGGTCTTACTGATGCGTCGATTTACAGGAGTGTAAGAGGTAGAGGAAGATGGAGAGGATGGGGATTAATTGGTGGAGGATGGGGTGGGTGGGGAGCGAGGGGGAATGGGGTTGAGTTTTGGCAGGGGTGGGCGGATGATGTGAATTTTGATCGGAAGACCATTCAAGTGGAGGAAAATGTTATTGAGAGGCCGAAAAACGCGAGCGGGGTGGTAGAGAAGAGGGGAAAGGGAAAAGTGTTTGAGGTTGGGTATGATAAGTTGGTGGTTAGTGTGGGGTGTTATAGTCAAACGTTTGGGATTGAGGGAGTTAGGGAAAATGCGCTGTTTTTGAAGGATGTAGGGGATGCGAGGAAGATTCGGAAGAGGATTTTAGAATGTGAGTTTTGCCTTTGGGTTTTTCTGTTTTTATTCCTTGGACTGGGCGGATGGATGGATAATGCAAGAGAGGAGAAGTTGGCTTCTTACGAACCAATTTCCTTCCAAGGTGTTTGATCCAATCGATATTCTTCCTCTCCTAGAGCGAAGCGAAAAAGCCTCCACGGCAGTGGCCTAGCGGAGCGTCATTCAATTGAATGAATGGAATCAAGAGATGAAGGGATGAGATATAAGATCTATATTTACTAATCACCAACGAGTACAGGTTTTGAAACAGCAGCATTACCAACTAGCTCCGACGCTCTCAAAAAACAACTCTTAAATTTCGCCATTGTAGGCGGTGGTCGTAAGTTCCCTTCCTCTTCTCCCTATTTCATCCCATTTCCCTAATATTCCCCTTTATCTAGCAACCGGTGTCGAATTTGCCGCTGAGCTCTTCGATCTCTGCCAAGAAGATCTCTCAACTCTCTACCCCTCCCTAACATCCTTTATAAAAATAACCATCTACGACGTTGCGCCTAAGATTCTCCCCATGTTTGATAAAAACCTCGCAAATTACGCATTGGAACATTTCAAAAGAGATGGCATACACATCAAAACCGAACATCACATCGTAGGGTTGAGTAAAGGATTACCCAAAAGTGGTATTGAGGGAGAAGATGGTGTTGAAATCGAAAGAGGATTCACACTCAAATTGAAAGAAGAAGGGGAAGTGGGTGTGGGAATGTGTGTTTGGAGTACGGGATTGATGATGAATCCTTTTATTGAAAAAGCATTGAGTTCCGTGCATACATTTCCTACTCAATCCGCAACGGTCGCATCGAGATCGAGCGGTGAGGAGAATAAGATGGGTATAGAGAAACCGGAGGAGAGAAAGTGGGAATTGAAGAGGAGTTTGAAGACGGGTGGGTTGATGGTGGATAATCATTTTAGAGTCATGTTGGCAAGTCGTGCTACTTCTTCATCTTCATCCTCAACGGAAGTTTCATCGGAAGCGTCAACGCAACAAACCCAACAAGAAGCAACAATGAATGATGTTTTTGCCTTGGGAGATGTAGCAGTCTTGGGAAATACGTCATTACCGGCGACAGCACAAGTAGCAAATCAGGAAGCGAAGTGGCTGGGGAAGAAACTTAATGGATTGGGGAAGGGGGAGAAGATGAGTGTTAGTGGTGGGGCTGGGGATGTGGATGTGGATAAGGGGTTTACGTTTAGGAATATGGGGGTTATGACTTATGTGGGGGGTATGAAGGCGATTATGCAGACGGATGGGAAGGGGGAGATTAAGGGGTGAGTTTGGGGTTTTTGTTTTGTTTTGTTTTTGTGAGTTTAGGGGCGGCGAAGGAGGGGGTTAGGTGGGGGGATGTATACCTTGCCGTATGTTAAGATATACTGGGTTGGATTGGGTGTCCAGAATCTAAGAATGGGAAGCAAGCGAGGAAAACGAGTATACATGGGAAAAGAGAAGGTATTATAAGGAACACTAAACAGATGCTAACGATACATGATCGATATAGGAGAACCGCATGGTTAATATGGAGAGGAGCATATTTAACCCAAACGATCAGCTGGAGGAATAAATTACTTATTCCTATGTATTGGTTAGTATTCTCTGTTTTATCTATTATTATCTTCTGGGGAGTTGAGTTGGGAGTGGGAGTGGGAGTGGGATTGGGATGGAGATTGGGGCTAATAGTGACATGATAGGGCGATAAATTGGTTGTTTGGGAGGGATATTTCGAGATTTTAGGGGGTGACTTGAGTAAGTGGGTGGGTGAGAAGGAGAACGGGAGTGGGAAAGGGGGAATGGGAAATGTAAAGGGAAAGGAAAGTTGCAGAGTGATGGCTTGTTATGATGGGTGTAGTATACTCGAGTATTGTATTCTTATGTATTTTTATAGGGATAAATTCTACTTTATTAATTATGTCGGTTATTTTTATAGATGTGGATGTAGATGCACTGAGTGGATGGATGGATAGCTTTCAATAGCAATAGAAATAGCAATAGTGAGAGCTGGATTACTACTCGTAGAATAGTACTAGCACCGAGCTGGTGTCTACTGTATTATCTTTCGTTTTTATCTTCCTTGCTAGTAGCTCTTGGAATTTAGGAAGTAAGTTATCTGTTATTCACCTATTCACTTGTTCACAATTTCTCTCGAGTTTCAATCCACAGTCCGCAGTATACGGTATACGAATACGAATGCGAGTACATCATGATAGATTAGTGAATCTTGCTCTTGCTCTTGCTCTTGCTCTTGCTCTTGCTCTTGCTATTACTCTTACAGTACGATACTATCTACACCTCGCTAGTCGCGATCCGATATGATATGATATGATAGATACAGTATCTCTCTGGAGATGGGGAAGATGGGGAAGATGGGGTTGTTATCTTTTTATATTCATACTATATACTATATAAAATCAAAAGCCCACATTATACTCAGTATATACTAGTACTATAATATCTGAAAAAGAAAAAAGATCGATAATAGAGCTAGCTATATGTACGAGTATGTAATACAGGGAGGGGTTTTCTCGTGTACACAAACTTGTACTTGTACTCAAGTGTGTACGAGTACATAACTTCTCTTATAAAAGAGGAGGGGTCCGAGGGGAGGAGACAGTTTCTTGTAGGTATTCAAGTCGATTTCAAAGTTTCTTTTTTAATGAGTGGTTGGATATTGGGTTGTTGAGATGTTTGGATATAGGTTGAGGGTTGGGAGTTGGGAGTTAAGAGGGAGTTTGGATGGATGCATGGATGAGTGCCATGCTATATTACGGTGGTGGGGATAGCAAAAATTGATAGTGGTGGTGAATTTTTGTTGTTATTGTTGTTGTTGAAATCGGTTGAATAATTGTGTTGATTTAATGGTATTGTTGGATTCTATGAATCATATGATGTATTTTAGTTTTGTTAACTTACCAGTGGTAAAACAGTGGCAGTGTCAGTGTCAGTGACAGTGACAAAAACATATAATTATACACAGGATAGGAAAGGATAGGATAGGATAAAATAGCGCTTCGTGGTAAGAAAATAGAGAATAGCTGTAGGTAGGCACCAGATAGTCTGTATGTTATGTGGCACGTTCTCTTTCTTTGCTATAGAAAATAAATGATAATTAGACGATGAATGATGGGGGGGTGGTTTATATACTATCTTGAGTCATTGCTTCGTTCCTTCGTTTCTTTACTTGAGCACTTGGTACTTAGTCCTTGATACTATAAAGACTCAGGTTTCTGTTCTGCAGGGTTTGTACGAGTAGTGTCTTCTAATAATATAGATAGATATATTCACTTCATTAGTACTGTGTTGATTCACTCGAAACCGGGGTATATCACATGCATGCTTTACAATCCAATTCCTTCCTCGTACATCCAATCAACATGTCCGCTCAAATCTAATCTAACAACCCCTCATGATCCCATCTTCCCAAATCGAGTCTCGGACTGACTTTCCCCAAATATTCACTATACTAATATACATGTAAGATTACAAGAACTGCAAATAAATACAGTAGCTTCGTTCTATCAAAGAGAATCTCTTTCCTCTCCAGAGGTTTTGGGCGCTGGATGGAGATATCACCGTGAGGATGCGGTTGGGATCAATAGGAAGCATTAATGGTGTATCTTCTATTATAGTTGAAGGGAGGAGAACAGTAGAGGGTTCGGTATGCTATCCTAGTGCGGCTCTGGCGGAGTAGGTTTGTGACTTGTGGTTTGGATGAGAAGATAAATCATGGGGCGGTAAGATATATATGATTGTAACAGTGAAAAGAATTGTGATGATAATAATATATATTTCCATCACGGTGTAATCTTGTCGCTGTCTCTAAATGGATTTTCTAATATGCTATTAGTTTGTTTCGTTTTGAACTTCCTTGCAACTATATAGTTGAATAAATTTTACATCGGGGAATTTCAAATTATGCGTATAATTGGTATGTATGATATCATTTCGTGTGACCAACATACCTCGTCTTCGGTTTCTTGGATGGGTTGCCGTTGTTACTATCTAATATCTAAAATTATGTGAGTAGGAGCTTTTAAGCTCTACTTGTGCAGTGTTTCAAATTTGGATGCTGGATCATAGTCTTATAGATTAATATTGAATCGTCCTTTTGCATAGGCTAGGGTGTGAATGTCCATCTTTGAAGTTTGGATACAATTCACCTACTTCAAGGTCATATGCCTTGATTTGCATCTGGGATCTGACCGCAAAGTTACACACTCATCCGTATGAAGGCAGGTATAAAAAGAACAACTTTTAGATTATTTGGCTGAATCATAGTGATTGCTTTGCACTTACAAAGAATTAGCAAAATGATACGGACATTAAGTGATCATACGGGTATGCTGTGTCTCGACTAAAGTTTAATGAACCCCCTTCAAGTTGATTCTCGAGTGTATTAGTGAGTGCTTTCCATTTTTTGTCATTCTTTTGTCGTTTTGTCTTTGTTGACTATAAGTTATTGTCAATATCTTCTCTCATTTGTAATCTTGATTCAGTTGTTGGGGGAGTATTGTCCATAGTTGACAGTGTATAGAGAGAAAATCCGAAAAAAGCTCATCAGAACAAAAGGTTTCTTATACAATCCATATCATCATCCTCAAAGTTTGAGAATTCGAACATAAAGCCTCTTAGCAATGGCGCGGACCCGATGCAAGAACCATCATATTCTCACTCAAATGTATTCCAAGCTTATCCGAGAAAAATGCGGTTGCTTTGTGCATTTATACTCTCTTGAGTCTCGATCGTTATTTCAAGACTCGAATTAAGATACTTTTCAAATAAATATCAATAGACTGGGATATACGAGCCCGAGTAGGTTTCGAAAGTCTGCAAAGATTACGTATATAAAAAGCGAGCAAATAGACAAAGTCCGATGGCGAGATAATTGACCTTGAGTCCTTGACCTTGACCACGCAAACTAATAACATGAAGAGCCATAGGTGACAACTGCATCGTTTGGAATCTTAGATTTAATACAGCGCACACTAGGTTCGGGATTATGGTTTGAGTGAAGTCTCACATGTGTTTTTCGCTGAATTATTCGGATGAGAATGGAGATAGATGACAGTAAAATACTGACAGTGAGTCAGTGATGATTCAATACTAACAATTAAATATATATCAGAATTTTAGCAGAGACAATTAAACTTTGAAACATGGTAGTGAAGCCCAAGATAGACAAACGAACAAGACAAGCCATCATCAATTTATGTGCTGTCATGGCGGTATGTATTGTAAGGCAACCACATACACCTGAGCAGTTAAGTTCATGTCTCCGATCTGTCGACCCTAGCCGGAGGCAGCGAGCGGACGGGTTTGCTGTTATTACACTACAACAACAGATGTGTGTATGTTTTTATACACTAAAAGTCCTGCAAGATTCGGCTTCTTTACTCTCATATCATTTCTCCTCGATATGAATCATGTGATGAGGTTTGGAACTAATAAGCTAGCACCCTGCATCGAGCAATCTAATAGGTGGTTCATTCTTAACTGTTGCTATCTTTATTTCTGGTAACGATCTGCAATCATCTATTTAAGATCCTAGAATAGCGAAATTGAGGAAGGACAATTTGGAATAAAACTCATTCTGGAAACTTCAGGACGCTTCAGATCCAAGTCCGTTCAAAGCGCCACTAAGTAGCAAAGTTAGATTTGAAGACCGCACAGGAGAGTCGACTCTTCAGAAACGAACCTTGCATCTTTTCATTGTTATCTATATGCCATTTGTATATGTCAACAGTGGTAATGTAGAGGAGTAAACGATGATAGCTAGTCTTCCTCATAAATAATGAATGAATGTCATAACAATCAAGTATCTCCTCTTTCTAATACAATGAATGCTGCAGTGTTGCCGTTCTAGCTATCATGAGCTGTGATGAAAGCCACACACTTGATACCTTGTAAAGTCATCAATGTCTTCATCGCAGGACGTTCCGTAATTTAGGGTTATTAGAACGATTAGGATCATTGTTTTATAGACATAGCACGCTGATACCACACTAACTTTTACAGATCCCTCCATACCCGCACTGATCACACTCTTACAGCACCGATTCTCGTCATTCACCAACCTAAGTTAAGCTCGATACTCAAGTACTAGAACTTTCATTCTCTGTTATAAAACTACCTCTTTTGCACTACGTGGGCAACTAAATATGACTCCAGCAAAGCCTATAGAACAGCATTTAAGGAGTCCTTGGATTCGTTGTTCCGTTTTGTGGTCCCTCTTGGCCTTAGACCTCGGGCTATCACAGCTCTATGACATCACAATCAGATTAGTTGACCCGATATGCATAAGTCTAGCCTAATAGCTATGAATCCACCCAATTCTATCGTCTGGGCTCGCTTATAGTTTATACGCACAATTGGCAACAGTAAATTTGCCAATAGTGAGAAAAGGATGAAATGAGATGATAATCCAGGCTTTCTACTCATAGATGTATTAACTTTCAACTCAGTTAAAATCTTTTCTCCTCTAATAATCCATTCCACCTTTTACTCCGAGCATGCAAAAGACCCAGCTCTCTGCTTGTTGACACTCATGATCGTTCAAATTGTTTGGAACTCGTTGGTTGAAGGTGATTGCTTATATGCTTGAAGGCCAGAAAATACCTTGAGCAGCAAAGTGACTAGTTTCGATATCAGTGAATCAATTTTTAGCCTCATGAATACACAACAAATTCACAATCTATGCACAAGGCTTGCTACAGGTTCCTGGAGATTTCGCAAGCCTTCCAAGTGAATACAACTAGTCTAGAATATAGATCTAAGAGCTTAGGTGCTATCAAACTCTAGTTACCGAAAGTTTATAGTCTCTGTGGAAAGCCGAGGCTCACAAGTTCGCTTGATGGAATATCCGGCATCGAAGACAGAGTGAATTTAGTTTCCAAACTTAAATTCCTCCCTTTCGTGATTCGAATATGCGTTTTTCAATAAAGATCTCTCCTGGCTTTATAATACCCCCAGAACAGACATCTTAATCTGGAAATATTCCTTTTGCGCCAGGCATACCTTTATTTTGGCTATCTCGATAAAAAATAGCAATACAGAAATTTAACAACGGTAGTGAACTATTGTCGAAAATATACTCACAAGATACAAATGCTCAGACTATACAGGCGAAATATTGAATGCTAATAACCCCCTAAAGGTTATATCAAGACTCGATGCCCCACCGTCCAGCAGCAACTATATTTCTTCCGGGTCTGATATTCTGAAAATACAGATTGATATACTCGCATCAAACTTCTTATACTTATATGTCAATGTCAATATAGTGAATTCATTCAAAGTGCTGACCCGGACTCCCTATTCAGAATATAGTTCCGAATTATATCAAAGCTAGCGGTGCGTGAATAGAAAATGTTGTCTTTGGATGCTGTAACAAAAGATTTCGCAGCATCTCATCTATATAATCTTTTAAAATACCAGGAAAATTTACTACACATCTCAGTATTCCATGGCGTCCACAACAAGCAACGGAGGTAGATTGTGACTTCTTTGATCTAGTTCTTCGAGGCTATGATTTCAAATGAAAGATCGTTCAAAGGCTTTATTATAAAATATAAATACTATTGTATTCAGCACAACTTTCATTTCTTTCCATAAATATATTATACAAATAGCGAAAATTGCCAATATGACAGTAGATATTCACCAAAGTCTGTATACTTTTCTATATCTGATCATTTTGAAGTTGTATTCTTCAGTATAATCAAACCAAAGAAATGTCACACCCAAGTTCGACCTAAAGCATAACAACACCGATATCTAAATAGGAGCCACCGAGGGACTTCTGACGAAAGTGCTGGATATATATATCGTGACTGATAACGCGGCCATCTCTTGTAGAAATGCATTCCACAGTCATTCGGTCACTATGGTTCCCAAGATATAGAGTGAATAATACAAGTTATACGCAACCCTATCGGGAAATGCATTTCTGTAGAGCTGTATTCTTTCAAATGGGACATAAAAGGTATCACGGCATAGCCAGACAAACTGTATAGACCTTCAACTGAAACTGACCTGACTTTTGAGGTTGTTCTCCAGGTCTTGGGAATTAAAGTCCTCATCATACTTTTGAATACGGAAATTGCGGTGTTTGTCAACCTCTGATGTCTCCTATATGGAAAGGTCAAACGGTAACAAATATCAAGTGACAATGGATGTCCATGCTGGCAGCGACTGAGCACCATCTTTATCCATCTCAAGTAACATCGCATGAGAATTAGCCTAAAAATTTCCCTAGCTTAAAATTACTCAGTACTGATGTAATCTTACCAAGAATAAGATCTTGCTTATGTCGAGGGTTGATGATTTTTCAAAAACATGATAATGTGGGTTGTTTGTCATGCAGGACTGGGGTGCTGCGATCTATTTCCTTCAGATGGCGGCTACTTATGCTCTAGAAAGTAACAGTGATAAGCGCAACTTCCCGTAACTATGAATCATTCCGACATCGTGTCATGATATTCCGTGATGGAAGTGAATAATCTACTTTCTAAGCTTCCCTGTTCGAGAATGAATCTCACGAATCAGCATGTCATTGACAAGGTATAAGAAAGACTAATTGCCTAACATCATATAGCCGAAAGCAAATGATAGTTTCCTGTGCCTCCTAACATATTAACTTGGGAGGGAGTGGAGATTTAAAAAGCCTTGGCCCTTGAGGTTAGAATTCGATGCAGTACTAGGACGGTTGATGTGGTACACTAATAGCTGTGAACAAAAATAACACGACATTAACAGTGAATACTAACAAGACATTGAAAAGCAAGTATCTTATATGACAACAATACATAACTATTCGTACCTCAATCTTTTTAAAGACCCAAATTTTGTTTCCCGGATGGCGAAATCGAGTAGTGCTTTCAACAGATCTATTAATGTCTACACGGCATTTGTTGTGTTTAAAAATTTGAGTTCTCCCCTGAACGAATCCTTTGTATACTCGGTGCACCTGTTAAATGATCAGAAAAGGGTATTGAAATTGGATTGTGTAGGAGATTCACTGAAATATTCAAAACGCATAACATTTGACCCATCCCCACAAATCTTACATCCGTTACCCCTCAATAGCCGAGAAACCTCCAAAACCAATATATTAAATATGCCCTTCCAAGTTACCTGATAGAGACCCTGCGTCTAATCAGATCCCAACACCTTCAATAGACTACCCCGACTATCCTCGTGAGAAAATTTTTATAGACTACGCTACAATGAAGAAGAAAAATCACAAAAATGATCTCACAACTCCGAGATTCCTCAGACGAAAACCTCACAGGATCAGCAATGGGTGGCTAGGGTCCGGGAATAGCAGGAATTATGAATTAATCTTTACTACTGACGTCCAAGTCCTAGATGTTTTAGAAAATGAGACAGGAGGCTTGTAAGTAAACTTTGAAAAGGATGAAAGCACTTTTCTGTGAATATATCAGATGAGAGTCCGTAGTAATGGAACATTTCTCCAACCTTATAAGTATGTTCCACCAAGATATATTTTATGGCAAAAAAGCTCAAATCAACCGACAACTATCGACTTTACAGGTGGCAAGACATTCTGAGGTTTCCTCGTGTCGTAGAGACTCGGTCAGCATGCTACTATCAGCATCCGTGCAAGGAACTGATCTAATCGGAGATATTATTTTCAAGTTCAGATACTTCAGAGATGGTTCTTTCGACCCAAATATGAAGATAATGTATTTGATTAGATTAGAAATTCAGGATTCTTGTCTTGTAGATAACCCGATTTAAAACCCTAGATTATAGATATTTATTCCATAGAAGACTGATTATTATCTAATAATACTTTTAGTTTGACTTATATAATTATCGTATAATCATGATGTTACCTGCCTATTCTCACCACCCCCCTTACCACCCTCACACAGACCACTATAGTAGTTCACTATAAGAGTTGCTATTCTCTGTCGTTTTTTGAGCGTCGAGTAGACTAAGAATGTGGAAAAGAGATGATACAAGTCAGCTTAATCTACCCTACTACTAGAACTTTGGGGGAGTAGATTCTCAGTTGAGGCCTGCATTATTCGTCCATTCGAGACTACAGATCCTATCTCGACAGACCGACAACAAATACGATTCAGCCCAGTGTCAATAAATATGAAGTGACAAAAAGAGCAAAATTCGACAATAACAAGTTTTGAGAGGTACATGAAAAAGGAATATAGGTGAACCTTTAAGAGGACTAGGAAGTCCCTCGAGTTGAACATCATTCGGCACTGGAAAGATAAGGAGGAACATACACAGCAAGCAGCCGCGACGGTACTTGCGACCGCTTGAAGGACAACTTGAAGGAAAGTAATCGTAGAAAGACATTATTGATTCACTGACCCAGATTGAGAAGCAGATGCCAAGTATCGGTATCGGTACTGTGGGTGTGATATCTTGTGGTTCTTCTGCCCTCTTTCTACTATAATCTAACCTAGTACTTACAGTGAAGATATATCCCAACTGAATCGGTGAAGTGAATGCACAAATGAATATAGCACTCCACGCCCCAAACCTCTTTGTTACCGCACCAACAGATACCTATAAAAGCTTATTCCTTAACCCTGAACTACCTCATAAACCAATGTAAGATCTTACATTATTAGGGACTAACAGCTTGTTGTAGGCGTCTCGTTTTGACCATGTAACAATACAATTGATATTATCAGCACACGTAAGTCTTTAAGTAAGAGTACTTTCACTCACTGCCGTAATTCATAGCTCTATCTTCTGCACCTCGAGAGTAAGATGTCAGATTATGATTCTCGTCCATAGTGACTAGACGATAATGTATTCGTGGTAGCGGTAAAAGAAAACAACAACATAAATATAAACATATTGACTAATATCAGATGCATAGTCTGAACATTAGATCAATACAAAAAACATACACCAGGCCGAATCCCAAGTCAAGTCAAGTAAGAACAAATGACCTTAAACCAAAGATACATCGGTCGTTGAACACCAAATTATCATGGTGCCACATTTGTGTTACTTGCATGGAAGCAAGCTTTTCCTTGTACATTTCCAACATGGTCGACCTGAACAAAGATCAGAAGCCTTTAAATAAGGCAGGCAGGCATGCCGACTTTATCCTCAATGCCCCTACCCACTATTCCATACCTCTCTTTCCTCCATCATATACTAGTTATTAGTACTCCACATTTGCAATTTCAGTGAATATACCATTGCATTTAATACAAGCAAACCCAAATCTACATCAGCAAAGCCACAACCTGATTACTTATCATTCTATAAGAATCAAGACTACTCAAATCTTTCTAATGAAATAGGCAAATCATCTAACTGATCTCAGAATATCAACGAGAGGGTAAAGCTGCCGAGGTTGGCGTGGTCTAGCTTTGGGTAAGGTACCAAATATCACACTTGAGGCCTTTTGCTTGACTTGATCTTCAAGTTTCAAGAAATAATAGAAAAATATACCCTAGATCTGTATCTTTCTGAATACTACTAGTTGTGTGATACTAGCATCTCATCTTCACCGAACAACCGAACGATGGCGACGAAAAAGGTTTAGATAAAAGTATGTAAGCACAATATCGACAACGCACTGAAAATAAATCAAAACGACAGTGATATGTATTCATTCTCCTTAACACCCCAAAGCATACACATAAACTTGTATTCTATTCCTGAATGAAGAGTATCGCCCTCCCTAAACCATATTTGGTCTATAGTGATCTGCGAGTACCAGTTACCAGATCCGATACGATGTTACCAATCGATGAGGAGCTTCCTAGTAGAACTCTTTTGATTATCATTTTCAATCCTCTTCTCTTGGTTTTATATAAGATATTCTATATATTCTGCTTCAACACCTTTAAACACATAGAAAAAGATCATCAAATATAGAAAAAGAAAAGAGGGAGAGGCTGGGAATAAGGCTAGAAACGAGTTTCTGAAGTCAAAAATGCTTGGTTACTTGGGATGGGACGAGATTGATAAGATGAGAAGCTTTGTTATTTTTATGAATCTTAGCTTAGGTAACTTGAAGTACACACTTCTTCATTCTGCGATTAGATATCAATAATATTGAGCTCCAGGTTGTACACAGATGCGATATTCCCCCAGAGATCATTCCAAAAGTATTCACAGTCACGTTATGAGCAAGACAACTACTGACACTGAGATAATAGATACAAGACACGAGAATACATTTTCACTTTAGCACTGAACAGTTCCTAGCCCGAAGACGAGAATTTTGGGACTGGAAGTTTCATTGTCACCTCGAATACTAAAGAATACTTGAAGTTAAGATAATAGTCACAGGACAAGAAAGCCCATTCCTACCTTTGACACTGTACAATGACCAACTCATCCCACAGCCGGCTGCCGGGAGATTAAATTTGTTCATCTTGGTCTCTAATTCTAAATGCAAGTATTCAATACAACTATTCACTCTTTCACTAGCCACAAAGATTTTGCCACCCCCCTCGTTTATTTAGTACTGAACAGAACAATTTAGTACTTCATCCATCTACACCTTCAGCCTACCTACCTTTAATCCACTTCAACCTACCTTCAACCTTCAGCAAATCCAATAGTCAACAAAGAAACATCAAAATGGCGAAGAAGGAAAGCAAGCTCAAATATCTCGCAGACACATATCCCGATAATCTCCTCTACTGGCCAACGGCAGATGAAATGACTGGGCACAATGACCAAGACAGAAGAAAATACCTCGAGACACTTAACTTTAAGTTTTTAATTCCCTCCACAGAGATATCCATCATCCATCATCCATCGATCTCAATACTAGACCATTCTAGCCAAACTAATGAATCACAACTTACTTACTCCATCCAGGGTTCAACACATACCGTGATTTTCGTCGTGATAATCCCGAAGGCGACAGTTATCTCATGCGCCTTGGTTCAGGCAACTACGAACGTCTCTTCCCCAACTATGGCCCTATCAATACAATGAGATCATTAGAGACTCGCATTTACAAGGTTCGTAGAGATCTGAAAAAACTGCTGGCGAAAAATGAAGCAGCTTTAGGAGTATGTATTTGACCCCGAACAGTTTGAAGAGGATACATGCTGATAACAATATGAAATAGCTTGATAAGGCCACGATACTTGCTCGCCAGGTTCAAAGACGGCAAGCTCAAGCTCGAGCCCAAGCCCGGGATCGGCCTAGGGTACAAGCTGCAGCTTCGTCTCTTGTGCCAAATCAGCAACAGCAACAACAACAAGTTGATCACACCCATTCTAATCCCCCATCCTCTAGCTACATGCCCAGAACCTCAGCACCCCGCCCACCGCACTCAAATTCTCACCCCTCAGCACAGAATCTCTCTACGATTCCTCCTCAAGCTGGCGTCCACCCTCCTACTCCAAGTCCCCCTTCGCATCCACAACCTCAACCGTCTAATAACAGATCGCAGCCTCGCCAGCGTCGCAATTTTCCAACCTCAAGTGACGTCGCCGCGTATTACTCAGCTAGAGAATTGGCACCCCCTGGACGCCTTATTCGAGCTTATCAGCCTACTTCTACTTTTACTGACGTTGACCAAGCTTATGAGGATACTCAGACACGAGCACAAACTGGTGATTCAAGCCAGTCTCCACGAGGTCGTTCGTATGGCGCCAATCAACGTATGCCTTTTCCTCTTCCTGCTTCTCCACATCCTGCCTTTGAACCTCCAGCAGCTGCGGAAAGAGAAATTCTCCAAAATGGCCGCGATACGAGTTTAGAACCTCCTCGCCATCCAACGCCTTCTCAAATCCCACCCAGTGGCCCAGAACATCGAGCGAATCTAGGCTCTCTCACCAGCAACACCGCTGGCAATCAATCCCCAGCCGACTCTGGTCGCTCGCGAGTTCAGCACTCCGAGCGTAGCTTGGACGGGCTTGTTAGGAGAATACAAGCACAACACAATTCTCTTCCTCAGCGATTGACCCCCACCCAGCAGGTAGCTCAACAGCAACTCCATCGCGACCCCCGTCTCCCCCCAAGAAACGCACAGGGCCGACACCCACTCCCCACATCCCCCGTCCCAGGTCTCTCAACACCCCTCCCCACCCCCAGCTTGTCCATCCTACCTCCTCCCACCCACACCACACACTTACAACCACCACCTCCTCGCATTCCAGCTACAGCTCCAGCTACAGCTACCCCCAATCCACCTCCACCTCCATCCAAAACTCCAACCACAACCCCCCTCGAAAACTGGCGTATCATCTCCCCCATAAACCATCAACCTCCAACTTCAAATCGAAGACCAACCATGTGCCCTCAGTCCGCATCTCAGGTTGCAGAGCCAGCTTTGGATTTGGATTCGGATTTGGATGATATGGAGCGGGATGCGGTGGATTTGTATTGTGCGGTTTTTGAGAGTTCAAACGGAAGTTCGCGTGGGGATTAGATGGAGATGGAGATGGAGATGTGGATATACCTATCTGCCGGTCGGTTGGTATATGGTTGGTTGGTTGGTATGTGGTTGGTATTTGGTTGTTTAATTTATTTGAGGGATGAAGGATGAAGGGTGAAGGGTGAAGATTGATAAAAAGCTTCTGTTTGTTGTGGGAGGGGAGGGGAGGGGAGAGTAAAAGGTATCATGGATCATGGATCACAAATGAAATATTAATACAGCTAAGAATCTTTTGAGCTCGCAAATCAAGAAAAAAAAATCAGAAAGTCAATACCTTGAACCTAAATCTTAATATCATTGAGAAATTGTGAACTCCGCGACCCGTTCAATAACCTACCCACCCGCTCATGTATGCATGCATGCCGTCTAAAGAATATCTACCCCAAAACACCTCTGACCTAGCACAAACAGACTTGATATCCAACCAACCCATTAAAACACCGTAACTCCACTTACAGTTCCATTCTTCAACACCTCAAATACCAATCCTGGAAATCCAAATAATGTAGTATTTCCTAGCCCTTTCTCATCTTCCTTTCCCGCATTTCGCTTTCCACCTACGCTGTCTTCCCAACCACCGAGTAGTTCGCAACTACTTCCTGGACTATCACCCCAGTCGCGATTAAGTACCATACCTCGCTGTCGTTGTTTTGCTTCTTCAACATTATCATAGATGCTTTTCCATTCGTTATAAAGATTGCTTTCGATTGATGAGAAAGGAGTTTCGGAATTCATAACCATGATCTTAGATTTAGATTTTGGGGAAAGATATTCAATCTCCCAGCGACAGCGGCGATGACGATTAAAGGGATATGAGCCTGGGACGTTGCCATGTAATATCACCTTTGTAGCTACTACACGAGCAGTAGTATCTGCAGGAATGACTCGATTGTTTTCCTGTTGAGAGCGTGCCTTGGATGGGGGAAGTTGTGAGGGTGTAGCGGGAGTAGAGACCAAGACATCAAACCCGTGGTAGAAGTAATTATAGAAGCATTCTCCCGTAACATTTCCTGCTGCTTCTCCTTGATTGCTTTCATCATCAGAGTCATCGGTAGCAGTGTGGGCTGAAGATTGATCTGTATCGGTAGAGTCATCTCGTAGGTCCGTGGAAGCTGGGCGCCTCCCGATGCTACTTGTAGTTCGAGCTTTATGGATTGACATCTTTTGATCATTCTTTCGATATATAGCATCGGGCGGCCCAAGTTCAGCGACAAGCTCCTGAGGGGTGGTTTCGCCGAGAAGAATCCAAAAAGGGGCGCTATTGAAACGACGAACCAACTCAAGTTTGCCCCCACCATAAAGGCGAACAAGGCCAACTTCATCTGCGACTGGCTCTCGACCTTTCGTCAAAGGGGTAAATGTCTTTAAAGATTCTAGGGTCTGCGTATATAAATTGTCTCGTGCCTCTGGCCAAGATTCCCCTGAGAATATCGCCATGGAAGAAGCAGGCTGACTAGCAGATGATGAGAGGAGCGACACAACATCTTTTCCCGGAGACCATGATGCTCTATGGATAGGGAATGAAAATGCAATACCGGGATATGATAACACATATAGGCCCATTTCAGTCTCATCTCCAACTTCGGGTTTGATGTATTCCCCAGGAAACGTAGGTCCAATTAAACTCTTGTAGATATGTCGAAAGGTTGGTCCAGTGAGATGCCCCGTTCCTACGCTATTTGGAGAAACAGTTCCACCAGATCTTAAAACCTCTCGATCATTGTATGTAAGTTTATTCTTCGTAAATTCCAACACTTCTATTAATCGCAGACGTTGCTGAGGTCCATCGAAGCGTAAACGGATTCCATTAGAGGGTAGGCTGAGGATAACAGGCTCATCGACAGGAGCTGTAGGCTCATAGATCAAGTCGAGCTTAGGAAATCGTTGTGGTTCTGCTTTTATTCGTGTGATAATCTCGTGAAGTGAAGCTCCTAGGACTGAGGATATACTATCAGTTTCCATTCTTTGTGAAGGGGAACATTCATTCCGATTTAACTATTATTACCTACCTAGAAAGCCCAGAGCTCGTCCAGGATGGACTTGAGCGCTGAATAGCGACATATCTGCTACATTTGTGGTTGAATTTGAATTACCAGCAGATAATAAAGGAGGTACCGGTATGTTTGAAGTATTTAGATATTGCTTCAATGATTGAAAATGAGGAGTGACAAGTCAAGAGTGATGGCATCTTGGTGGGGCATGAAGCTCGTGATTCTGGCTGGGTACTGAGAACTGAGTAGAGTGAAAGTGGGTTAGTCAGTTACTGTATTTATTTAGTTTGATTGCCGAGGCAACGGGTTTTGGTGGAAGAGATGAAATGTCGATCAAGCATCAAATAATACAACAACAACAACAACAATAACGACAACAATAACGACAATAATACGACAACATTTTATTTCTATAGGTAAAAATAAAAGTATATTTATTATACTTCAAATTCTATAATCAATATCAAGTCATATGCTGGCCACTTTTACACCTTTTCATTAATTTACGCGTCGAATCCGACTAATGGATACCGGATACCACAAATAATCAAAACAAAACAAACTTTAACTCAGCAACACAGCAACATACTTCTTTCCTTCGGGAGACATAATTACTTTCTTCGATCAAGCACCATACCATCGCCAAGTAATGGCAGGAATACCTCGAGCAGCGCCAGCTGTAAACAAAAGGACGAATACTATGCGACCTCCACCAAGACCTTCAAGTTCTCTGGCTCCTAGACCCTCAAGTTCTCTAGCACCAAGACCTTCTAGTTCAAGAACAATCTCCGCAATGCCACCGCCGTCGAGATTTGGTCCAGTATCACCAACAGGATCCGTCGCATCGGTTGCAACATCTACAACAGGAACGAAGAGGAAAGAGAGAGATTTTGAACACGATGGAGGTGGAGAAACAAATATCAACGTCGTGGTACGATGTAGAGGTCGAAATGAGCGCGAAGTCAGAGAAAACAGTGGAGTTGTACTTTCAACAGAGGGAGTAAAGGGCAAGAATCTTGATTTATCCATGGGACCTAGCGCGCTCAGCAATAAGAGCTACCAATTCGATAAAGTCTTTTCATCTGCTGCAGATCAAGCAATGATGTTCGATGATGTTGTAACTCCAATTCTTGACGAGGTAATTTGACTCTATAATTTACACATGTAGGATCCACTGATCATTTTAGATGCTTGCGGGATATAATTGTACGATATTCGCATACGGTCAAACTGGAACTGGAAAAACATATACGATGTCTGGAGATATGAGCGATCATTTTGGAATCCTTTCAGATAACGCTGGAATCATACCTCGTGCCCTTCACGCCTTGTTCAACAAACTCGCATTAGACGATGCAGAATCCTCGGTGAAGTGTTCATTCATCGAACTCTATAATGAAGAGCTGCGTGACTTGATATCGGTGGACGATAAGACAAAATTGAAGATTTACGATGATACCAGTAAGAAGGGAAGCTCCAGTACAATTGTCCAGGGCATGGAGGAATCGCATATCAAAACTGCTGGGGATGGTATTAAGATTCTACAAGAGGGATCCTTCAAACGACAGGTTGCAGCAACCAAATGTAACGACCTCAGTAGTAGAAGTCACACGGTCTTCACAGTCACTGCCTACATCAAAAGGACAGCTGAAAATGGGGAGGATTATGTTAGCGCTGGCAAATTGAACTTGGTTGATTTGGCAGGAAGTGAAAACATTCAACGCAGTGGTGCCGAGAACAAGAGAGCTGCTGAGGCTGGTTTGATCAACAAGAGTTTATTGACTCTTGGTCGTGTCATAAATGCTCTGGTGGATCGAAGTTCTCGTGAAGTTCATATTCCTTATCGTGAATCCAAACTCACTCGTCTTCTTCAAGATTCATTAGGTGGACGAACGAAAACATGCATCATTGCTACAGTTTCCCCTGCTAAAAGTAACTTGGAGGAGACAATTTCGACGTTGGATTATGCATTCAGAGCCAAGAACATTCGCAATAAACCTCAGGTCAATCAAATGGTCAACAAAAAGACACTCCTTAAGGAATTCACATACGAAATCGAGAAACTCAAGGGCGAACTTATTGCCGCTAGGCAGCGAAATGGAGTATATCTTACCAATGAGAATTACGAGGAGATCACAGTCGAAAGTGAATCGCGAAGGATACTCAGTGAAGAACAAGGAGCGAAAATCGAGACTATGGAAACGAATCTCCGAAATAAGGTCCAGGAATTGTACTCTTTAACTTCCAACTTCATGACTATCAAGAGAAAAGTCGAGATCGCAGAATCAGTGTTAGATGAGACAAAGGGTGTCCTAGAGCAAACAGAATCGGTACTCGAAAATACTCGCCGGACTTTAGAGGAAGAATCTGTTCTTCGAAAAGCTCACCAGGACACCGAAAAACAACTAAGTATTATTGGTGATGAGCTTCTTCATACTTTGGGACGCACAGTAAACGACGTTAGCGGTCTTCATGATAAGAACCGGCGGAAGTCAGCCCTTCAGACTCTGAATCGAAATGCCTGGGGCCTTTCACAGGCCCAGGTCTCTGAGGTAACGAATCTCGTTGAATCGCGGGTCGAAGGATTCCGAGTTCAGCAACAAGAACTTATGGCCGCCGTCTCAGGCCGAATGCAATCATTCGTGGATGGCGAACTGGAAAGGTTGGCGGCAACACAAGCATTCCTGGAGGAGAACGTTGTCGCTTTTGAAAACTCCGGAAAGGAGGTGACCGAGCAGACGGATTCGGCCAAGGAAAAGACGAACGCAGTTTTGGAGGAGATTAAAACTCTTCGGGCAGATGTCAAGGCTCGAGTAGGAGAGGGTCTCCAAGGTTTGGCGGTTGCAGCCGAAAGAATTTCTGCAGAGGTTATCAGTGAGCTTGGTTCATTTCATACTCAGCTTCATGGATCATATAGCTCGCTCGGTCGAGATTTCAAGTCAATATTTGAAGACCTTCTCAAGCACGTCAACGCGCAGAAGGCCGAGGCGAATGAACTGAGACAGCAACTTCACGCCGCTGGTGAAGCCGCCATAGAATCGAATACCGCCATTAATTCAAAACTTGATGAGGTAATTCAAGAAGAACGAAAACAAACCGCCGAGGATCGTCAGAACCTTCTTTCGCAAATCTCGACTTTGGTGATGGCCCAAGGTGAAGCTCAAGATGCACGTCTTGGCAATAAAATCGCAGCCGTTCGAACGGATATTCAATCTTCCAACGAGTCATTCGAAGCAACTCGAGTTCAATATAGTCAAGGCATGGATGCCTGGAATGAGAAAGAAGAACGACTCGTCGAGGAAGTCTTGAGATCTAGAGAGACTTTGAAGACCAAGCTGAAGGATGACTGGATGGCTGCTAATAAACATAACTCATCTCTTCAAGCAACAACTAGATCTGTACATGATGAGACCGTTCGTATTGTCGATGAACAAATGAAGGATATCAGCACTCAAATGCAAGCACTCGATGACTTTGTCACTCGTGCACGAGCGCAAAATGCGGAACATCACGATCTACATGCGCAATCGCTTCAAGGTCTATCAGCTACTGTAAAATCTTCTTATGACAACATCGGTACCCATTTTGCATCAACATACGGTCGCGTTAAAAACCTCGGTGATGAAATGGCCTCAAAAACAACAGCCTTGGCCGAGAACCTCGTTCTATTAGACGACAGCCTTCGCCAACCACTTGCGAACCTCCGCACCAACATTGCTGGAACGGCTATACAGGAGTACAAGCCAACAGGAGAGACTCCCCAGAAGGTTCAGTATCAATACCCAATGCATTTGCCTCGGACTGAAGCGCATGAAACACTCCTGGCAGCTCTTCGTCGGCCACAAGCCATGACATCACCGAGCAAAGTTGTTATCCCAGTGGTTTACAATGACTTTACGCCTTCTAGAGATGACGAGGTAGCTTTTGTTCCTTTCTCTGAACCAGAAAATAAGCCAACTGGACTTAGGGAGATCGACGTGAACATAAACGCCGGAACACTGAACTCGGAGATCCAAAGCCTAAGCCAAAGCCTGATGTCAAACGGTTCAGTCAAATCCATTGATTCCGATGGGTCCACCCCACCTCTCAAGAAACAAGCAACTGGCAAGATACTAAAGCCAAGATTATCGAAAAAGCCGAGTGTAGTTGCTTTAGAGGGAAGAGAAAACGCGATACCAGGATCTGAGGTGTTTGCACAGAGCACAGGAAGAAGACGAAGTCCAAGGACAGCAGGATAAGGGGAGAAAAGCCGGGGCACATAAGGAGTTGCAATATTAGATTCTCGTTTTAGCATTGTTCCGGTGTTATTGTTAAAGAAGGTTGGTTGCAGGTGAAAAGGATTGGGATAAAGGATCAACCAATGGTGTTATGGAGTTGAAGGATATCCAGCTATTTAAATATGCTGATGAAATGGATATTGAACATTTTCATGTGCTACCTACCTAGTACTGCTTGAGACCGATGATTCCATGCTACACCATTTGTGACTTATGTGAGGATACTCGTAAATGAAGCATTTAGCTAATTTAGCTAATGGTTAGTACGGGCATACTTGTACTCGAGTAGACCTGCTAGACTAGAGCTACCACACTATACAAACACAAGATGCACATGTAATTGACTACTCGATTACAGGATAAACTGTTATTTACAGTACAGTGGAGGTCGGTATGAAATGAAGCGGTTTGAGTAGAACGAATCAAATCTTTAAGGAGGGGGGTGAATCAAGGCCAATGTCACGAGGCGATAAGAGGAGGAGGCGATAAGGAAGAAGGCTGTAAACCTGGCAAGCTCGACACAAGACGAGTTCCCCTTCCTGTCTCGTCAAAACAGACTTAATAAAATCACCACTAGCACAATACCAAAGATAAGTTTTCTTTTTCAGCAACACAGATGTTGCCATGTACCCCAGCGAATTTGGTTGCTTCAACCTAATTAGTCCAACAACAATAACTCGACTTTCGTGGTAGCAATGTCAGCCTCTTCTACTACAGCCTCAAGTACATTATCGAGAAGCAGGGGAGCAATATTGGCTCTCACCAGTTGTGCCGCTGCATATGGAATATACTATGTCTACAGCACATATGTCGCTGGAACGGAAGTCAAAACCGCTGGCAACGGGCTACATCGAAGTAATGCGGTCCACCGACGGCGACGCACACAAACAAGCGATGAGCTTACAGCTACCGGCACTCAATTCCAACCGATCACACCAGGCGAAGACGAAGATGCGATTATCGTAGCTAGACCTTTGACAGATGGAGATACAGTGGTGGATGATGGCCCAGGATATGAAGATGGGCTCGACGTTCCAGGAAGGGCACCAACTGCAGAAAATGAACGGAACGGTCAAAATATTGTTCAGCTTCTCTTTCGTGTTTCGGAAGATGCCACAAGGCGAAATGCATACGTACATAGGGGGTGTGGCTGTAACGCTTGTGGAATAGTTCCCATTCGAGGAATCCGTTATAGATGTTCTAACTGTGCGGATTTTGATCTATGTGAATCATGCGAAGCACAGGGTGTACATACAAAGACGCATATATTCTACAAAGTGAGAATACCAGCACCATCCTTTGGACCAAGGCAAATACAACCTGTATGGTACTGTGGAGAGCCTGATAACATGGATCGGGTCAAGATATTGCCCAAGGAATTGATAGCGAAATATTCTCGCGAGACAGGCTTTGAGAGACCGGAATTGGAATCATACTTCGAGCAATGGAATTTTATGGCAAACACTCCTTGGCCAGAAGACCCTGATGATATTCGCCTAGCTATGGATAGAAGAACATTTGAACGGTGCTTGGTACCCAGTGGCGGTAACAGAATCAATAGCCCAACTCTCATATTCGATAGGATGTTCGCCTTCTACGATAGCAACAGAGACGATCTCATTTCTTTTTCGGAATTTCTCAAAGGTCAGGCATACCGCAAACAAAAGGATAAATGGCATGTAATATTTGCAGGTTACGACATCGACGACGATGGTTACGTTGACAGGAAAGACTTTTTACGAATGTTCCGCTCCTATTATGTTTTATATCGTCAAATGCATAGAGATATGTTGGAGAGTCTTGACGAACAGCAAATGATGAGCTCGGAAGCACATGCTCAGGTTCATAGTCGTGGCGCTCTTGGGCAATTGTTTGGTCAAGGACCAAGTCCATTAGTAGAATTGCGCGCTGGCGAGGGCAAAAGTGTCCGCGATGGAGAGCTGGAGATCCATGATGGAAGGGGCGTGTTGAGGCCAAGTGCTAACGACACTGGAAATCGAGATGATACTCTCATCAATTTTGGGTTGGTTTCAACTTCTGAAGGGCGATCCATTGAGAGAACACGAGGCTACTGGCGATTCTTGATGGAACCACCCGCTGCTGAAGGCATGTCTGAAATTATCGATGCAATCGTCCAAGAACGGCTAGCAGGGAGCTCTGGCGATTCAGATGAATCTGAAGCGATTCACCAAGCCAACTTCTTTGAGAACCCATTTCTAGACCATGCCGAGGTAGCGACCTTATCTTTTGAACGGCGTCGACGTGACTTGAATATCACCGATGAAGATGTCCAAGCAGTTTGTGGACCAGAATATACACTATCAAACATTCCGGAAAATGCTCGCCCCTTTGTTATAAAGCACACTTTGAAAAGACACAAAGCCCGAATTGCATTGCACGAGCGATGGAAGCGGAGACAATTTTATACTGACGAAGAAGAAGGAGCATCACCACCAGCTGATTGGAACGACGAGGAAGACATCCCTACAAATGGCCCTGGTGGAGATACCTCTAAGTCTCAGTTTCAGCAACGGCCGAGTATTCATTCTCGGTCGTCCTCCAAGGTACGATTTGCAGAAGACATGGATGACTTTGATACTCGCTCAAATCCTTCAACATCCTCGCGAAGCGTGCCTGAACGATGGGGTGGTATGGATATACCTGATGCAGAAAAGGATGTAGGAAAGGAAATCTTATACCAAGTCACACAACAAGCCTATAATGAACTTCTGGATCCATTGTTTCAGGCCAAAGAAGATTTGGCGGTGGCTGTCTTGGAATCAAGAGCGGAACGCGACAAACATCGACATCATTTCAGTGATAAGAATTTTGTGAAGTGGGCTACGGCAAGGAAAATTGAAGAAGAGATGCCAGACCCCAGCGAGATCGTTCATCCAATAGGTGGCGGTCTCATTGAGAGAACAGACATCCCTAATATTGATCTCGGTCCACGGCCCGATATTTTTAACGATCTCAATGCACGGACTGTGTGGCCTAATATCCCTGAGATAGAAGTTGAAGATGTACGCGAAAGGCAGCTAGATGAGCTCCTGGCAGCTACGGGTTACGAAGTCGAGGAGCCTGATAATGCCAATGCTCTACCCGACGTGGTAATTGTCTCTGACGTTGTGCTATCAACTTCCTCTCACGAATTTGATCTTGAAATGGCGGTACTCGAATTCAGACGGAGCCCCCATATTAGGGACAATCCTTTGAAGGCATGGAACACATATGTTAATGAACACAATATCACCCTCGATCACCAACGTGATCTTCTCAATGCTTTGCAACCCCTCTTACCACCACCTATATTCTTTTATATTGACGTACATCTTAAAGAGAAAGAAGAAGAGCGTGCTGAAGCTTTTCTTTTTACCAGCCTTCAATTGTCCGATTATAGAGATCCTACACTGCCTCAATTCAGACCCAATTCTGTTACTGACAATGTTCTTTTGGATAGACCAGTTGGAGAATATCAGGCAGACCCCGAATTATCGATTCCGAAAACTCCAGCTGCAAGCTCCCAGGTCGAGGAGGAAGAAAAATTGCCAAGTGACGAGGTACTATATAAGTTGTGGGAGATGGAAAATGCGGAGAAAGAGGGCAAGAACCGAGGTGGATTGGGAAAAATCACTTTCGAGGAGTTTGACCAGTGTGTTAAGAAGCTGACGGCAAATGGGAGGGCGAATTCGATGGACTATTTGGGAAGCTGGATTGAGTTCTGCATCCCTTAGGTCCTTCGTTGTATCCCTAGCCCTAACATTTCCTAGGAAACTTTTGTCCGAGGAATGGTGGATGATGGAAGAAGAGTTTGATGACGAAGTCAGCACAGAAGACGACTCCAGCATAGAAGATTGAAGGGGGAGGCTTATGATTGTGATAACGGAAGACAGGAAAATGGTGGCTTCTTATGATGGGAAGAGATAATGGCAATGAAGTAATGGATGAAGTAACGTACGAGTATAATCAAATCTCGATAGCAAGCAAAAAGAAATACCTAAATAGTCTAATTGGCCTTTGGCCGTGGATAGTCGTATGTAGTTGCGCTTTGCAAGTTCCCAGCACCTATGAAGCAATCAAATTAGGGGATGTTTCGTGTGTTTTTCCAAAATCACTTTCTCAAATACTTGTCAGTCGAGCGAGCTATTCAGTATTGTCCAAAAAGCTCCGCAATCATAGATATCAAAGAGTGCTACATGGAATAGTTTTGAAAACCCAGAAGATCCTTCACAGCTGAACATACAGTACAGGGTTACACATGGTCACCTTCAGAACAGATCTTTTCACCGTGACCGCATCGCCGACCCAAAATACTCATCATTTCTTTTCCCATTTCACACCTCCATAAAACAAAAACATGAACATATCAGACTTCCAAGCTTAGACTCAATAAGCCCACACAAAATGCGACTAATCAACACAAGCACCTTGGCATTCGAAGAATTCCACGGAGACTACGTGCCCAAATATGCAATCCTCTCCCACAGATGGGACAAAGACGAAATCACATTTCAGGAGTGGAATAGTGCAGTAAATAGAAAAAAGGCGGAGAAAAAATTGGGTTACAAGAAGATTGAGGCAACGTGTAGGTTGGCGCGGCAAAGGGGGTTGGGGTATGCGTGGATAGATACTAATTGTATTGATAAGAGTAGTAGTGCGGAGTTATCGGAGGCGATTAATTCGATGTGGAGGTGGTATGGGGGGGCGGTGGTTTGTTTTGCTTTTTTGGGTGATGTTGGGGTTGGGGATGAGGGGGTTGGAGAGGGAGAGGGAAAGATTGAGGGAGGGAAAGGGGGGAATAGAGATGGAGATAGAGATAGAGATCAGCTTGGGATTCTCTTAGATAAGGGGTTTCAGGAATCCTTTCGCAAGAGTAGATGGTTTACGAGGGGTTGGACATTACAGGAATTATTAGCTCCAAGTGCCGTGGTATTCTACTCGCGCGAATGGATTAGGCTGGGTGATAAATCTTCGACGCTCACGCAGCCAATTGGTGATGCGACGGGTATTGATACTTCGTATCTCCTAGGCTACAGCCCGATCAGCGCAGCAAGTGTTTCTCTAAGGATGTTCTGGCTCTCGCGGCGAAAGACCACGCGGGTAGAGGATATGGCGTATTGCATGTTGGGTATCTTCGATATCAATATGCCGTTACTGTACGGCGAGGGAACCAAAGCTTTTCTTCGCCTCCAGGAGGAAATCATCAAGGTCTCTGTCGATCATACGATATTCTGCTGGTCTTGGTCTGATTCTATCTCTCCGGCTTGGACAAATCTTATAGCGCCATCACCGGATGCATTCAAGAACTCGCAGGATTTCAGGAGAGCAAGTACAGTGGAACAAGCCTCTCCATATGCAATGACAAATGCAGGTCTCTCGATTCGTCTCCCCATTATCCAAGCATGGTCCTACAATTTCATCATCTTAATGGTGCATCATCGGCGTCGTGCCCAGCACTGGCGCGCATGTATCCCAGTCCGCAGTCTGCTACGACCATCTGTTTCTGATTTCCTCGGCACCTATCGACGGATCCCATATCCCGCAGATCCAATCTTCATGCCCATAACTTGGGCCTCGACCGAAATCAACATGTTTGTGAAATCGAAGATGATGTCGATGTTTCACCATACATCTCTCACTCCACGAAACACAAACTCGCAACGTCTTCCACGCGCGGTGCTAATTACCTTGGGCGAAGGTCTCCCTAGTCAAATCCCAGTCTTTATGTCAGAACAAGCTTCGATTGCAAAACTTAGACCGATGAAAATTAATAGTATATTCCTGTCCGAAACATATCCGCCCGAGCGCTTCGATGAAACTCGAAGTTTATTGAGACTCGATCATCGGGTTGGAGATGCATACGTGGCGCTGTTGGCATTGGGTGATAGAGAATCTGGATGTGTGGTGTTTGTAAGTTGTAAGATTGACTTGACACGAAGAACGAAGTGGTTTTGTCATATTCTGCCTTCGGCTTTTTGGGCGGATAGTGAAGTGAAGAGAGCTAAATTGTTGGCATTTTTGGGGAGTCAAGTAGCTGGTTTAAAAGGGGATAATGAGATCAGACTAGCGGTTTGTAAGGAGATTAGGGGATATATTGCTATTGACGGGGATGATGATGAGGATGAGGATGATATAGATGGGGAGTGTGAAAGGAGGATTGTGGCTGCAAGGTTGGAAATTGGGTTGAAGAAGGAGAAGATCGTGGAACTTTCGAAGAGGATTGTGAATACTTTGCACCTTTGACATCTCCAATTTTCTTGCATGGTTGGAAAAATGCTCCATATGATTAGCTTCCTTCCTTGTGCATCGAGAACGTCAAAGAGTATATTTCAAACTACATTCATCGCTACAGTACTTAGGAAAATGACGAAGGAATATCAAAACAGCATAACTTAATTTACCATCAAACGCTAATCGCAAAACTCCGAACCCATATACGCCTGCCTAGCTAATGTAAGACATCAAACATATCCCGAAAACCACAAACAAATAAACTGCAAATAATCACAATGACAAGTACCTGCCCTGCAAGATGTCCCTGACTTTTGTACGTGTAAACACTAGAATACTTATTGATTGTGCTGAGAGCCAATTCCGATAATCCCTATCTCTCCCTCCTTTCAGAAAATCTACAGCTAGACCTTCTACTAGAGCCGATTGTATGGTCGCTTCTAGGTGGTCTTGAATCTATAACCGTGCCAGGTGGTGATCCTGGATAATCCGATGGAGGTTGAGTGTGACCGCTGAATTGCTGAGAGAGATATGCGGAACTCGATGGTGGTGGTCCGTGTGGTTCTCTGCCAACGCGTTCAGGCCTTGCCGAAGCGTCCGATCTCATGGTTTTAGCGCCCGATTCGGAACCCTTGAACTCGGGGAAGATTTGGATGGTTCTAGGGGATTGACGGTGCTCTCGCTGCCAGCTTGTGAGTCTCTTCGCCCCCTAGGAGCAAGACTGGGAGTTCTGACGGATGAGGTCCCACCACCACCACCACCACCACCACCATCACCGTGAGAAACTGAGCCGCGACGAACTCTTCGTAAACCGGCTTTAAAATCGTCGGTGATTACTAGTGGCGTAACACTCCTATCACGAGCAGGCGCTACAGAGCGATGATCATCTCTTGACATATCAAGGGTACGATACTCGATAGGTGGTCGTGGGGGGCAGGCTGTAGATTGAGAAACCCCAGATTCACTTTCCTCGAATTGTGGATCAATTCTTCCACGGTTTGGGGTTGGACTGTTGGATGTATGCATGTGAGTTGAGCGATGGTGTATTTCAACATCTACGGTGGTTCCTCCATCACCTAATCTCACCGAGATTATTGTGGAACTGCGTTGTATCGTTGCTTGATATGTTGGGCCACTTGGCTGATTGTCGGGCATCCTGTTTTCGGGTCCCCTGCTACTTGCTCTCTCTCGGCGGGGTCTGTCCACGGGAGGTGGCATCACCACAGAACTCCTGGGTCTTGGGGCCTGCGACGATGCTCTGTCGTCATGTTTTATGCCCATCGTACGGTTCCCTGCCTCGATAGCGAACTTGCGAAGTTCCTGCTCCTTTTCTTCTCGCGTGACAGATCCTTGTTGTTTTTCTAACCTTTCACGAGCTTGTTCAACCGCCCGCTCCTGCTTAGCATCTAGATAGTCTTGTTCATCTGGATCGATCCCTCTGCGCCTGTCCGCTTTCGCCACTGCCATGCCCACTTCAGTTGCGCCTTGATGATATGTACTAATGCTCGCGGCCGTACCAACTTCGGATGCTGCTTGGTGTGGATCGGCAAATCCTTCTTTTCCAGGATTGAGAAGAGATAGCCCAGATCTAGAGAGGGGTGGCTTTCGAGAAGATGGTCTAACGGTAGCAGAACTCGCTGTAGAAGATTGTCCTGTGCGCTCTGAATAAACTGATCGTTGTGTTGCTGTCCTGGCAGAAGGCGTCACCGAGGGCTGTCTCGAGTGTCTTGATTCGGCAGTCGAATGAATTACGGAAGGTGCCTTTGGGTAATGCGATTGTCTTGCTGTCCCAGCGAGAGAAGGTTCACGTTCTCGGCGACTATCCCGACCCCTTTGTCTCCCACGTTCAACTCCATGTTCGTCATAGCGACTATCTCGACCCCTTTGTCTCCCACGTTCAACTCCATGTTCATCATAGCGACTCGGCGCATCGGAAGCATACTTGTTATCTCGTGACATGCTGCGTAGAGGGTATAAAGATCAGAGAACAATAGCTAACAAGACTCAGTGAAGAGAAGATATCTCAACCACACACACACTCTTCCTCAATAATATATCAATCCACGAATCTATAATTGGGTGCACGAAACTGTTAGAATGCAATAACCCGGTCACTCTGTCTTCACCACGATCAAACTTCGGTCAAGACCAGATCAAACCAGATTCGCTCGGTCGCTCCTAAAAAAAAACGAAAAACAGTCACTGCATTAATATAAAAGGTAAATGTTAGCAACCCATAGACCACACTCAATGGTATATGACCGGTTTTGTTTTTTCGAATACAACACTGTAGCGCCATAGCGGTAGGTAATATTAGGAGCCATTGAATATCAACTACAAACAACATATAGTAGAGGCCAATAGCCATATAGATCAGAAAAAAGAAAAAAGAAAACCATAGATAATATTAGGAGCTATTGAATATCGATTACAAACAACATATAGTAGAGGCCAATAGCCATATAGATCAGAAAAAAGAAAAAAGAAAACCATAGATAATATTAGGAGCTATTGAATATTGACTACAAACAACAAACAAAATATAGAAGACGCCGATAGCCAATAGCCATATAGATCACATTTTGTATTATGGAAATAAAAAATAAAAACTAAAAAATAAAAATTCACAATTGCTGTGTAGAATCTTATGCTAGGCAATGCAATGCGCCTTTCCGGTTCCACCAATTAATCAAGAGATGAGGCTAGGTAAGAAGTCAAATCGATGTATGGTTGGTATACTCGAGTATATTGCCATTAGGTCGGTTCATCCAGTCAGTGCATCATCTGAAAACCCAGTGACCCTGATCCTTTTTCAGGTAAAATTTGGCCCTAGCCAGATCAGATCTATCATTTCGACTTAGGCTCCAATGTTCTCTGGCTAGACCATCTAGGAATTTATTTGAATCGAGAATCGAAATTCACGTTAGTTGTATAGAATTTCCGAGTATAGTTTTTAGCCAATAGCATGTTACTCTTAGCGAAGAATACTTACATGGTTCACATACGTTAAAAGTATAACTGCTAGTGATGAGTGGGTATCTTTAATTACACGATGTACCAATATACAACCATCTCTTATACAACAGTAACATCACATCTCCCACAAAGCTCATCTTCTACCGGAGCTACATACCTCCAACACCTTGGACATTTCTCATCCTTGGGAGGTAAAACCCATACCTTTCCTTCCCCATTCTGTTCATGCGACCCGGGTGGAGATAACAGCGCAGAGAATTTCCAGTCTCCTCTATTAACATCACCACCAATCTCCACAGACGATACAATAAATATGCTGTCTAGTTCATCTGCATATCGTTTGAATACTTCCTGGCTTTGGATAGGTAGATCTAGCAACACGGATGATTCTAAAGATGACCCGATGGTTTTTTGAGAGCGAGCTTCTTCTTGAGCTGTCTTGATGGCAGTATGGGCACTTAATAACCAGGGAATATCTTGCTCGATAGATGAAATTTCTTCCACAGAGAGTCGACTTGGAGAGATGATGGGATCATGGAACTCTCTATGGAATGGATGAACTTGACTTTCGGCAGCCATCCAGGCAGGTAAATGATTCCAGACCTCTTCAACCAGACAAGGAGTGATTGGAGTTAACATTTTAAGGAGACCATGGAATATTTCTTCTAGGATACCTCCTCCATCACCGCAATAAAGCCTGTCCTTACTGGCTTCCAAATAGAAAGCGGAGAGATCTGTTTGGATCCATCGATTAATTGCGCCCACAGCCTTATGGAACTCATAAGCATCATAAGCCGACTCGACTTCAGCCATAACTGCTCTCAACTGGACCAAAGCAATTTTATCCAATTTAGTCACCGGTGAAGTCCTGGCATTTTCGTGCATTGATCCCAGTAACATCTTAAATGTGAGACGATACTTTAGTAATGAGGAATTCACAGATGCAAGAACCGGTTGGCCAATGACAATATCCTTGGTATAGTCACTGCTGGCGACCCATAGGCGCAATGCATCGGCTCCAAGTCCTTGAGAAACATTTCCGCCCTTTTTCTTCATTTTTAAAGGTGGAAGAAGCGAACCATCCATGATCTGACTTGGTGCTATTGTGTTTCCAATTGATTTAGACATTTTTCGTCCATTTTGATCAAGTGTGAACCCATGCGTGATCAACGTCTTGAAAGGTGCTTCCGAACTATCGGCAACGGCGGTGTGAGTCAACAAACTTGATTGAAACCAGCCTCTATGTTGATCGGTGCCTTCGGAGTAGACATCAGCACGTTGCTCGGTTTGCGTCCAACTGGTGCCGCTGTCAAACCATACATCCATAGTATCTTTGCCTCGTCGGTATGTACCTTCTATCCCAGCTGGGATCCATGCGGGGTCATTTTCTGTATCTGACCACCATGCATCGATTCCTCGTTCGTCAATAACAGAGAGAATGTGCGCAACACTGGTATCGGTCAACAAGGCTGTACCACTTTCGTCATACAAAGCAGGTATGGGAACACCCCAAGCTCTTTGTCTCGAGATACACCATTCACTCCTAGACTTGATAAAACTTTCAAGTCTCTGCTTTCCCGTTGGAGGAATGAATGCCACGTCGTTCAATCTTTCCAGGGCAAGACTTTTGACATCTCCAACATTTGCAAACCATTGTTCTGTGGCTCTGACAATGACAGGAAGCTTGGTTCGCCAATCATATGGATATTTATGCTTATACTTGGAAATGAATAGAACTTGATCTCTAAAGATCTTCAAAACCTCCATATTTCCATCAGACAGTACAGACTTACCTGACAGAGCACTTGGATCGTCAGGAAGAGCAGCATCGGTAAAGCAACCAAGATCATCCACAGGGGCAACAGCTGCTATACCAAGGCGAGTGCAAACCTCATAATCATCCATACCGTGACCAGGAGCGCAGTGAACCAGTCCAGTACCGGATTCAGCCGAAACGAAATCTGCATGAATTAAAGGTTGGAACCCAGAGTTTCGGCCGCAAAGTTGATTGGTATAAGTCAAGTTTTTGAGAACAGAGCCAGAGACATTTTGTAGAACCACCTCGACGGCCTTGTCTTTGAAGCATGAGTCTTGAAGCGCAGAGAATCTAGAGTCCGCGATAATGAGATAATCATCATCATATTTGACGATAGAATAAGTTAGATCTTGATGGAACGCGATGGCTCTATTTGCAGGTAGGGTCCAAGGCGTAGTAGTCCAAATTAAGGCCGAAAGTTTGTTCAGATTGGGAATGGAGTCCTTCAATTTTTGGGGAATATTGGCGATAGGAAACTTAATATATGCAGATGTAGAAATGTGTTCGTTATTGTACTCAAGCTCCGCTTCTGCAAGAGCTGTTCTCGATGAAGGTGACCAATAAACCGGCTTGTAACGTCGAAAAATAAGACCTTTCTTGACCATTTCCTGGAAAACTGCTAGTTGCTTGGTTTCGAATGTCTTATCCATTGTCTTCCAAGCCTTTTCCCAATCTGCCATAACACCCCATTCTCGGAAGCCTTTCATTTGTTCCTTTACGGTTTTACTTGCTAGATTTCGAGCAGCTCTTCGGATTCCAATAGCATCCAGAACTCCTCCGACATCCTTATTCTTCTCGCGCTGTTGCTCAAGAGCCTTTATCTCGATAGGAAGGCCATGACAATCCCATCCTGGAACCCAAACAACTTGATGGCCTTGTTGAACCTTGGTTCGACAAATGATATCTTTTAGAAGTTTGTTCACAGCATGACCGACATGAAGAGGGCCATTGGCGTATGGAGGACCATCATGAAGAATAAATGGCTTCTTGGCAGATCTTTCACGGCTTTGCCATTTGTAAAGATCACCAGAGGATCGTTGAAGATATTTTGGTTGCTCTGCGGGGAGAGGTCGAGGACTGGTGATGTTGGAGTCAATTGATGGGTTCGCGAAATTATCAACAATTGACAAACCAAACCAAAGATTTGCTTACGGAAAAGAAGATTTAGGTAGTCTTAAAGTCGAAGACCATGATTTGACAGGAGGGCGAATTGACATCTTCTCTTGTCCATGACCTCTTTCCCCTAGAATTTATGAATTGGGCGACGGGAAGTTTGAAAGTTGGAGATTAAAAGTTGAAGATGCGGTTCAAGTTATTCTATAAAATTATTCAGGCCTAAGATACAAGGTTTTAGAAATTATCACCACCACCAGCAACGAGCTTCCATCAAATTCAGACTTCTACTCCATTACTATTGATTTTTTAAAATTTTCTGTTTTATTCATCTGACTCCTACTATGAGTAGTTAAAACATTTATTATATGTGTTTATTCTCAGGCTTCATCACTTCTAGAGTCAGCTTTCCGTGACTTGAAAATTCTGTGAACCGGCTTTTGCTATCTATACGTAGCTATCGGATCGTATTTTACATTATGGTACATGGAAGTGGAAGTGGAAGAGAAGATGCCATCGTAACCCTATGGTTTCTTCCTGTTTCCGAGTGAACCTTGAAAAGTATCCCATCAAGCAGAGTCTATGAACTCAATCAGAATTGAAGAAAGTTCTTCTATAATTCCAGCTGCACATGGGATTCTACTAGATTTTCAAGTAGTAGCGGAGTGATGGAGTTGCATTACAGTAGAAACTTGGACCCAAGACGAAGAAAGGTGATACTGTACCTACGGTGATTATCATCATCGATATGGTATTTCCTTCTCAGGCTTTCTCAGGATCATCTGGCATCAAGCTTTTGGCGTATAGCATGCTTTAGCTCCCACAGAGAATCTAGGCTTTTGATCAAACAATACCACGTATATTTCCCCCAACAACTAATTTACGAACTCTAGGAAAGAACAAAGAAACAAATAGATGAAATCATCGAGCTCGCAAAGAGCATTACCAAGTCACAGATTCTCTACACAGCCACAACCTACTATCACTGGCCGACAAAACAAACGGGAAAGCTCAAACTCAGCTTGCTCTCGAGGCTAATGATCGAGTCGTCAGATCTTATTGACGCTGAACTCGCTCGTATAAATTCATATCAAATGTTCCCTTTCGAACGAGAGTGTGACGATGACAATATAAGCTTCTGCCAAAGATTTCCACCCCCAGGAGCAAAAGTGGTCCTTTAAGGTTAATTCTTTTGTTGATTGGCAAGGAGGCAGTGCGCGGCTTGTGTACTTTATATCTATAGGATGAATGAAAGCATTGAACTTACAGTACACAAAGACTGTGGCTATATACAATTGCTTTACTCGAGTATTATTTGATATTGTATTGCATGCAATTCGCGTCCAGCTGAAGTGTGTTCGGAAAAGGGGAATGTCAGACCTAAGAAGTAGTCATTAGATATGATTGGATATTATAAAGCCATACATTTTTCTTCAGAAACGGAAAGCCACTTAGCAAGCCTCAATCTTGGCTATAACTTGGCTAACGGACCCTTTCTTTGGTTCCCGTTTTATGAAGCGCCTCAAAGTTCTGGAACACTGCATCATTCATAATGGCTGGGTAAGGAGTAAGGAGGAAGGAGAATAAAGACTCGTAGGTATATCTAACATTGATTTCATCTCAATCGAATTTATGTGTAAATTCGTTGATCCTTTCGCCCACGCTGTATATATACAACCGATTACCGATGAGAAACTATATGGCGCGGTTCAATCAAACAACAATACAGATCCTTCATCTTCTTCAAAATCTAAGTTTTTTGTTATTACTTTGGGATTAATAAGACATAGTACCGGGACTAAATACTTGTACCAGTCTTAAGTCTCCCGAAGATCTTCAGCTTTCCCTCTTCCCTTCCCCCCTCGCACCAGAACGAACAAGGACCTTCCTTCGTCAAATTAACCTTGATCTAAAGAAACAAAGCTATAGAAAGGATAGCGCTTTCGTGTCAACCGGGCTTTCCTTAATGATCCAATCGCGATAGAGAATACTTATTCTCTAGATAGGATAGGGAAATCACTTGTACATTAACATCCGCGCACCAATACACGGATACTCTTTTACTGCACCTCGCCACCGATTCACTCGAATTCCAACCTCAGCTTTCTTTCTTTCTTTCTTTCTTTCTTTCTTTCTTTCTTTCTTTCTTTCTTTCTTCCTTTTCTTGTCCGCGACGCTGCAATCTCTTGACCATCAATTCCCCTCCTCCTCCTTCTCTTTCTTTCCCGTCTCCTCCGCGACGCTGCAATTCCTCTACCATCGATTCCCCTCCTACTCCTTCTCCTCATCCGACATCTCGCTCTATCACCCTCATACAACAAACCACAACCATGGCACGATTTACAATCTCAACTTTACTCTTGAGCTCTTCGCTTTTGAGCTTTGCAGATGCAAACACCATTCAAATGGGAATCGTCAAAAATAGTGCGAATGAAGCAGCACAATTACAAAAGCGCCAACAATACCTTCAGCGTCGGGGTATGGGAGAAGCAGTACGAGTTGAAGAAAGAGCAGATACACTTACAGCCAATTTGGGAAACGCCGTAACAAGTGGCCTATATTATGCAAACGTCACAGTGGGAACACCGGCACAGCAATTGAGTTTACAGATCGATACGGGTAGTTCTGATATTTGGGTACCGAGTTCAAGTGCTAGTATCTGTGATGATACTAGAGATGGAGGATGTCCGGGTGGGAGTTGTATGTATTTATATAATCTCTAAGCAAGGTTATGGGGCAGAAATGCTAACACAATCTAGTTGATTCCTCTAGCTCCAAAACGTTTCTTGATGTAGAGCAAGGCGCCTTTAATATTTCATATGTAGATGGCACTGGATCATCCGGAGATTATTTCCAAGATACCTTCTCCATTGGAGGAGGAACAGTCAAAAGCTTCACAATGGGTTTGGCTTTAGATACTTCCATCTCAATTGGAATTATGGGTATTGGATACAATAGTTCGGAAGCAAACATTCAGACTGGGAATGGCACCACGTACCCGAATTTACCGAATGCTCTTGTTTCTGCAGGGTTAATCAAAACTAATGCTTATAGTTTGTGGTTGGATGATTTACGTAAGTTTCCTCTGTTCTTGGGATGAATCTGGGAACGAAGCTAACTTCCAAATAGAAGCAAGTACCGGCTCGATACTATTCGGCGGTATTGATACATCAAAATATACTGGCGACTTAGTCTCAGTCAATGTCTATCCAAGCTCTCGCGGTGGATCTGTAACATCCTTCACTGTCGCTTGGACTTCCCTCGCCGTCCAATCCTCATCTGGAACTGACCAATTGACTCCGGCCAATTTCGCTCAACCAGCCATCCTCGATTCTGGAACCACCATCACCCTTCTCCCCGATGAAATAGCCGCTGTCGTCTTTGAAGAACTCGGAGCAACAGTCTCACAGCAGCTTGGTGCGGTAGTTGTTCCTTGTGCTCTTTCTACCAAGTCGGGAAGCATAAATTACGGATTCGGAGGAGTGGATGGACCTACCATTAAGGTCGATGTGTCACAACTCGTGTTACCTCTCACTACAAGTGATGGACGTACACCAACTTATAGCAATGGTGCCCCAGCGTGTCAACTCGGTATTCAAGCCGCCGGTTCAAACCCTACTCTTTTTGGGGATACATTCCTAAGATCAGCATACGCTGTCTACGACCTCGAAAATAATCGAATTGGACTCGCGCAAACCGATTTTAACGCCACAGGGTCCAATATTGTACCTTTTGCAAGCGCGGGTGCAGCGATTCCAAGTGCATCAAGTGCACCAAATGAAGCGGCTGTTACACAAACAGCTTCTGGAAACCCAAGAATTGGTGTAACAGCGACAGCGACTGGAACTGGTCAAGCAACTTACGATCCTACTGCCACCGGATTGAATGCCGAGAATGGTTTCACATCAACGGCCTCATCAACTAGCTCTTCGAAGAAATCTGCAGGAGCAGTAGGTCCCGCACCGTTTGAATGGACTAGAGTTTTCGTTGGTAGTTTCACTATGATAATGGCTGGTGTTGGTGGTGGTATCTTTGCTCTTTTGATATAGATTAACGAAGATTTTGATCATAGCACAAGCAGTGGAGGAAATACATAGACGAAATACATTGTACATTATGGACTTAGATATTCCAGTGTATCTTTATGACACGACACGAAAGGGTCATCATCATATTTGGCGTCAAGAGTTTTGTTTTAATTTTAGCGACGGCATCGATGGATGGATGGCTGGATGGATAGATATGTATGCGCGGAATGTTCATATTGGGGATAGAAAGGGATATTTAGTTTAATGACAATCCGAATATGGAATATAGAAATATATATACCTTCTTAGCCGATATAAAGTGATGTGAAGTCTGTATGTAGATAACTTGAGTCAGATAACTTGAGATATCTCCCACTTTGATAGGACATGAAGCAAAGAATATAGATATACATATAAGTATGCACATCTCCCAATCTAGGAATCCGACGGTACCATCTAATCAATGGGGCCCCTATAGGTGTGGGATCACGATTATGTATGTGATATAGGTACTTTTAGGTTTAATGCAATTTATGTTAAACCTAAAAGCGCCTATAACAAACAATTTCTAGAGTGAATATCCTGAAGATATACTCTGAAATATGTGAAATAATCGATAATTTAATCAATACACCGATACTCTGTGAACGCAGAGAACATGGCATGGAGTCTAGAACTTCGTAACTACTTAATCACGTGCTGATAAGACAACGCCGTTATCAGTCAATCACCCGGAGCTCAAGCTCCAACTTCTTCATAGTTCCTACCACAGATCTTGTACACCGAGAATCCCCGCGATCACATTGCACGACATATACATATGCATATCCATACCAATACAAGTTGCTAGCTAGAAAGTACTCCATCACCGCACCCTCACCCGACATCCGCCTCCTCGTCATCTCTCCCAACAAAATCGCGTACCCGTTCGTAACCACAAACAAAATAAACGGGAAAGTCAAGCATACATATACATACGAGTACATACATACGAGTACATACATCAATCATGTCGACAAATAACCCTGATCCTGATCCTGATTCTGATCCTCTTCGTCCCCCTTCTTCTGGGCAACCTACAGATGTTACGCTGAGTGTATCTACTGCTCCTCGGAATATACCTGCGTCGTCGCAGAATCATCAGTACTTGTCGAATTCTCCGCTGGAATTTAGATGTTCTGTTTCCCCTTTGGATTCTCGGCGTCCTTCTCATGATCGATATTCTACATCCCCTTTGGATGCTCGATGTCCTTCTCATGACCAACGCCTATCTGCCTCACCAACTGCTGAAGAACTATATATACACGGTGAACCTTTCCCAGAGCTATCCGGCTATCCTGTCAATGTCGCAGATCCATCAATCCATATACAACAACCATCCAACGAACAAGACGAGCTTTCGGAGATGGCTCCATCGCAACCTACCTCATTCGCGCCGTTTTTTACTCTCATAACGGATTCCACGGTACTCATTGATGATAAAGATGGAAATCCACAGACGCCTACAACGCATCATCCGAGCAGAATACATTACATATTTTCCGATGACGAGGATAGTGAAGTGTTAAAAGATGCCTGTTTGAGATGCATACCTGATGCTTCGAGTATATCGAATAGTAATTCTTTTACAAACAAAGCTTCCGAGGAATTACGAGCTTCAAACTCGAGTTCAAGACCAGGATCATTGAAGAGGAAAGAAAGTGGCAAGGATGGCAAGGAGAACCAAAGGGAGGAAAGGGTCATTCTGATAGATATGAATGAAACTGGGGATAGAGTGGTTAGGGCACAAAGTCTAAGTGATAAATGGCAGATTATGGGGTGTGAGATTGGGAAAGCTCCTATCTGGGAGGGTGAAGGGAATGAGGAGAAAGGGGGTGGATTGATGTTGAGGATTGAGGGGGTTATGATACCGATTCTAAAAGAGGATACGAATTTGAGTGGGAGTAGGGAGAAGGGTAAAGGAAAGGAAAATGATGATGGTAATGAAGAGATCGAGGAACTGGATATGGAAAAGTTACTCGAAGGATTCGATAAGAAGATGAATGTACTGCGCAAAGTTATCGGAGGAGTAGGATGGGACCATGGTCATGATGGGGGTGGTCATGCTGTGAGTAATATGGATGGAGAAGGAGAGGGAGATGGAGAGGGAGAGGAATATATACCAATACAGGAGTCAGGAGTAGAAGATATGCAGAGAGATCGAGAGAAAGACGGAGAGGCATTTGAAGCTTCATAATTATTATTACTAGGAACATGAGTGTAATGACGGAACGGACCGGTATGTGTAAATTTGGCAGGCAGGCAGCCAGGTGGGGAAACGGACCAGAATTAGGAATTGGGAATGGGATTGGGATGGGGATGGGGACTGTATATGTATACATATCATAGCATGGCATGGCACGGCAAGGCAAGGCATTAATTAGCGCATTATCAATAAATAAATACATCATAATGGACATACATCATAACAGACAAACAGACATACAGACATAGCGTTAAATCAAGACTCCATCAGAAGTTCGAGGGGATTACATAAGGTATTGGTATAAAGGGAGCCGGAGGGGAGGGAGTGAGTGAAATGAGAATGAAAGGAGAGGAGAGGGGAGGGCGAGGGAAGGGAGGGAAGGGAGGGAATAGGTGGAGGGGGTATATGTTTAATGGGCTTGTGGTTGTGCTGTTTGTGGTGGTAGTGGTGGTGGTAGGTAAGAGTGGGTAAGAGTTGGTATGAGTATGTTGTTTGTATATAGACAGTGAGAGAGAGAGAGAGAAGTGGTGATTTTATATGTTTATGTTGATCTGATTTGCTTTGGTATGGTTGGTTATATTTGGTATGGTATGGTTTGCTTGATATGGTATGGTTGTGAGGAGTGAGGAGTGAGTGAGTAATCACTGATTAGCTAATGTTCAATGTTTAAAGCTCATACTCGATCGAATAACTCGATTGATCGGGTGTTCTGATTTTAATTTGATGGTGAGGGTGACGGTGACGGTGACGGTGAGGGAAAGGGATAGGGTATGGGGAAGGGGATGGGAAGTGGGTGGTATGATTATATATGAATGAATATGGGTTTGAATATGAAAGTGGGATGGGAATCATGGGATGGTATACTTGGTGCGGGATAATTGGTGCGAGGTGTATAAGTGGGAAAATGATGTGAAATGCAATGAAGGATGGAGAATGGAGGGCTGAGATGAGAATAGAGGATGAGGGATGAGGGATGGAGAGTAGAGAATGAAGAATTGACTAGAAAACGGAGAATGGAAAAGGAAATGGAAGTTGAAGGGGAGATGAAGGGGAGATGGGTCATGATGTATTGAGGTTGATGAGTTAATGAGGTTGTGGTGGGATGGTGGGATAGAGTGATGGAGTGATGGAGTGAAGGAGTGAAGATATGGGAGTGATGAAGTGAAGGGATAGGATGAGATGAGAGGAATAAGTGAACTGAATGTGATGAATAAAGCAAATGAATGATATATATTATAATCCGACGTTAGCGAATGAATAGCTAAGTAAATAATGAATCAAAATAAGCGAACAAGAGACTGTATAAGTGAAGTACTAGTAGTAGACGATATACTCGAGTAAATGTTAGGGGTTAGCGAGCAAGGTAAGTGAATGATTTAACTGGAACTGGAAATGGGAAAGGGAAAGTACAGTGAATGGGGTTTGCTAATGAATGATAATAAGTGGGAGTTGATGATAGTATAGTATAGAGTTATAGTATAGAGTAATAAGATGAGATTATAAAGACAATAGGATAAGCAAATGAACATTCAAGAATATAGGAATATGTGGATGAGATGAGAAGAGAATTTTAGACGAGATGAAGATAATATACAATCCGAGAATGGCGAGTAAACGATCAAGTAAAGTGAATCAGTATAAACGATAAAGATATAACAAAACATACCGAAGCAACGAGAGTACTATATCATGAACAATGTAACAGTATAAGTAAAGTAGACGATATAAACATGAATATAAACATTAACGATTAGCTAGTAGCGAGTGAGTGAATAACCAACTTGAAGATGGAAACAGGCGAGGAAAGTATTTGAGTGAAGCGAATACATGGGGGTAAATACTCGAGAGGTAGAGATAGGGATAATCATGAGATGGAGATGGAGATGAGAGTCAAAGAGAAAATATAAATTACATACTCAGTAGAAAGGGATAACCCACAAGATGCAAGAGTGTAAGCGAGAGAAATAGGCAGTGCTAGTCAGTATGGGTGTGGGTGTGAGTGTGAGTAGAGTAGAGAGAGAAACTGGAATGAAACTTGGGTGTAAGAAGATGAGAGTACAGGATAAACGTTGGAGAGTAGTGTAGACGAAGGAGTAGGATGTAGTGTTGTAGTGCACAAACATCAAAGCAATATATGCAAACAAAGCTCATTACAAAAAGCCACCATGTATTAAATCCACACTACAATATTCTATATATCCATCAAACTCTCTCCTCAAAACTAAAAGCTACAGAAACAAGAACTCCCACCCCCTATGTCAAACGAAGCGAATGAATGCAACATGAGTTACTACTAGAGAAAGTATGGTATAATTTTCCCTCCCATAAAAGACCTTTATTCTTACACAAAGAAATAATTTGTATCAAGGCACCTCTCATAGTGCTTGTGATCGAAAAAACTTCGTCCCCTTTCCTTCTCTTCTCCCATTCAGTTCTTGAACTGAGAATATCATCATATACGCCCAAATCGTATGCACAACTCATTTGGTATAAGTTCAATACAACATGCTTGCTCGCAGAAAGACAAAAGAAACTGGGCCTGCCATCTATACAAACATCATTTCACCCCCCTCTTCAATTCAATTAAGTTCATGCGACGAATTTCTTCCACTTTCTAACCACAGGCGTAAAGTCGACATCTGGAACAACTGCCTTATCTTCACTCCACTGTTTGCCTGGAACCATTATCTTCGATTCTAAGAAGCTCACACCTGGTACAACCAATCTATCTGATGTAGCAAAATCTGTGCCTGGTACAATTGGTGCTGACACAATCGTAGGGATGGATCTTTTGGCAGCTTTATTATCGTTATTGTCCTTGTTCTTGTTGTTATTGGTGAAGTATACAGCCAAGGCAATGGCGATAATGGCGACGATGATGACTGTGGGATTTCGCGTTAGTAAATGTAAGATGGAAGTAAGGGGAGGATTGAGTGAATGCAAAGGGGGACATACCACAAACTGCTAAGCAATACCACTTCTTTCTATTTCTCGATTTCGCACTGACAATTGCTGTATCAATTTGTTGAACTCCCTTATCCATATTATCCACAACTTCTTCTCCCTTCATTTCGATGTTGACCACGGCAGCTTCTTGTTGCACAACCAAGTTCTCCATCTCCGAGAACAGTTCTGCAATTTGAATAATATCTTGTTCAATCTTCTTGATGGCTTCGTTTCGGTCTCTGACAGCATTCAAAGTTGTATTTACCTGTCCCTGTCTGTTGCTTGTCATCAAGGCCTGTTGGAACATTTGCTGGGGCTCCGAGTCCGGTACAGCGGTAGCAATCTCTTCGTCGGTAGCGTCTGCGTTGACAATGCGGTATTCTCGTCTCATTTGGTCTCGGACGGCGTTATTGATCTGTTGCTCCTTTGCGTTGAATTCCTCCATTGTCTTCTTGAGTTTACGTTGCACTCTGCCAATTTGCTTTGTATTCATGTCACTGCCAGAATCGGGCATGAGTTTGGTTTTTCGAAGCTCTTCAATCAAATCTCGGTGCTGCGACATGGTTTGGAAGGAGATATCCTTGAGATCGATAGTGATACCACCTTGATCAACTTCTCCATTGATTCGACCACGAAGTGCCTCCAAAGCGCCAATGCCTCTCGCAGTTTTGTCGATTTCCATGTCGATTTGGCGACATCTATTAAGGATAGCATTTGGGTCATATTGTTCTCCAGGCTGACTTCCATTCTGTGCTAAGGATGCCATCTCAACATTTTGTCCTGATTTGATGTTAGTGGGCTGATCGAGTTAAGACGAGAGATGTGTGCTTAGGTATTCCTACCGCCATAAGAATCTCGTCCAATCGCTGGTCCATTATCGTATTGGGGTGATTGAGGGTAACCTGGTGATGCTTGTGGAGCATACGGGTTGTTACCACTGCCATAATTTCTATTTAAACCTGGTTAGCAACAGGGTCGGCAATTCAGTTGAAAAGTTCGCATCTTTGCAGGTTAAAGGGTGAATATGTTTGTTTGTCGGCGCTCGTGAGGAAGGTGAATTGAGGATGATGAACAACTAACCCGTACTGTGCCATAATTGTCAGTAAATTGCTTCCAGAGTAATTTTGATGATTTTGAATTGCTTCCAAGACCCTTCAAATTGAGATGTATATATGAAAACAAGAGATGGCAGACAGGAAGATCTCTTGTCGTGACATTGAAACCCCTTCAGAATACAAAAGTGAAACTATGGACTTACACTCATTTTTACAACACGCTTCGACCCCTAAACACGATCCAGCTTCAGGTTAGACGAAAAAGACCTTATCTCTGGTGCAACTTCTTGTTTCGTAATTTTGAAGATCGTGGGGAAAGAAACCTTTTGATAGTTTCGTTTTATATACAGTATTAGAGCAATAGGTAAAATAATTCGTTCTTTTTGGTCAAATGAAGATTACAATTAAGTCAAGAAATAAAAAAATAAAATAAAAGCCGTTTTGTTTGAACTTTGAAGGAGAATAGAATGATTTCTTTTGCTGGGCTGATCTCTACTACACCAAAAACTTACTTGGAATTAGGTTTAGATGACTAGAACTCAAAGTTGATTAGCTTAGGATTATCCCTCATGTTAAAACATCCTAAACCAAAAGTTTAGCCACATTATGGATCAATCTGGGCCACTTGATAGGTCAAGGTCTCCCTATCAAATAAATAGAACCTTGTCAATATTTGAGTATTTGACTAGGTACTGACTATTATTAGATTGCATAAACCTTACGCCTAACAACATACACTTTGTACATGTACTGAAGAAAGGAGGCTTTGGAGGCTTTGCCATAGAGCTTAGCTATACAAGCCGATGAATAACGACAATGATCATTTTGCAGTAATTGACGAATTCTATTTGCCGTAGTTTAGGTCGATTCATGCATAACCAATTCGTTGCAGAAAGCTCACAATCCCAATACCATCCGCGTTTCATATAGGTCAAACATAATGTCATCGCCTTTAAGTAAAAGCTGGCTGCATGATTAATGCATATTCAAGAATCTGTTTCAACTTTTAAGGAAACCATTGCTATTTGATAGTCAATTGGCCTAAATGCACATGATACCAAACAAGCTCAGAGTGTGAATTTTTGGGTTGGCAAATGATTTGGCACCCAATGTTATGTCTGTGCTGTGAATTCTGTGAAAAACACAATAAACAAAACATTGCACATCTCCCTACAACTAGATCCAATTATCGAGAACCATGTTCTTTATTACACTCAAGTAATTCCGAAATACTCGAGTACATAATTATGGTTATTGTTGCGCCTCGGAAGTCATCTTGTTGGAAGCGGTAACCTAATACCGCCACCTCGTTCGATGAGTAAATTTATTATGATCTCCTTATCCGCCGAATTACCCACAACATGCTCAGCGGCCTCCAGAGCACTGCCCCAGAAGCCTCCCTCCGCATCTGTTGCACCTAGGTCAAGTAAGGTTTTAACTATTCCTACTGCTCCTTGACATGCAGCAGTCTGGAGAGCAGTGCCGAACTTGCCTCCTGTCAGACAAGGATCTGCTCCTCGACCCAATAAGTATCTAAAAGCCTCCTCTCCGCCAATTATGGCGGCCTGAAGTGCATTGCCAAATCCTCCACCGTTCTTGTTGATGTCAGCTCCATGATCCAAACATATCGCTATAGTTTCCAAATTCCCTTCTTTTGCTGCGGCTTGTAAAACATTGTCGTATCGTCCTCCACAAGCATTGATATCTGCTCCGTGATTGAGTATAAGCTCGAAAATTGCTTTGGATCTTACTGCTGAGTGGAGAGCGATTCGGTCTTCCCCTTGACTACTAACATCGGCTCCAGCATCGAGAAGAATTTTGACGATATCAATAAAACCTCCCCCGGCAGCTGCCTCCAATGGAGTGTACATTCCGGGTGATGGATTTGAATATATCTTGGCTCCGGCTCGAAGGAGAAGCTGCACGGTTGACTCGTGTCCATGATAACAAGCATTTGTGAGAGCACTTCCATAAAGCCCATCCGAGGAATTGATTGAAGCACCAGAATCGATAAACAGCTGCACGAGTTCGTCATGACCATTCGCGGCAGCTGCCTGAAGCACCCCTCCTACTGCTCCACCCCCAATATTTACATCTGCTCCCTTTTTCAGTAATAAATGAACGATTTCTAACATGTGAGGTTTAAGCGGGCGCCCGTGTCTGCTAACAGCGGCCTGCAAAGCAGATCCATCCTGCCCTCCTTGGACATTGACATCGGCGCCTTTGGAAACGAGGTAGCGTATGAAGTCGATGTTTGGATGAAGATGCTGAGCATTCACCGCACTTTGAAGCGGATTGCCGTACCGCCCCCCAGAAAGGTTAATTGAAATTCCCATTTCTAAGAATAACCTATCCTTCGTTAGTGCCCGTGGCCATATGATGATTCGTGGAAATGCTCACTCAACAAGTTTGTAGCTACCCTTATGAGCTGCCGCTGAAAGTGGATTACCAAATAGAGAGTTCTCATGTTCCTGAAAAGTGGCACCGTATTCCAATAAAAGTTTGACGATTTCAATCCTGCCCTCGCTCGCTGCAGTCTGGAGAGCATCTCCCTTAATTCTGTTTGGTGCATTGACTGCTGCGCCAGCTCTCAACAAAAACCGAACCATATCTTTCATTCCAGCTCTAGCGGCTGCCTGCAACGCATTAGCACCTACAGAGTCTCCATCAATGTCGGCGCCCTTTTTGAGTAAAAGTGACACGACCTTCTCATGTCCCTTTCTAGCGGCTAACTCTAGAGGCATGTTGCGATTATCATCCGATTGACTTATAGAAGCATCAGCACCAGCATCTATAAGTAGTTGGACCAATTCGACATGTCCATTGGAAGCAGCATAGTGCATCGCCGTCGTATTGCATGAGTTAGAAGCCATCGCGGAAACGCCTCTCCCGAGAAGAATTCTAGTAGGCCCCTGGAGATTGGCGGCAGCGAATATATGTAATAGTTTCACTTCGTCCGGGGCGTCGTATCCGAAATAATTTGATTCGGGTGGTGCATGAGAAAAGTTCAGCCAGATTTTCAGCAAACCGTAAGTCTCGATATCCTGTAAAATGCCATCTTGTGGGATCCTCCGCCTCTCAGCCAGTTCTGCATGTTTCAACCACGACTCATGAGCGTAAACACCGAAAGCGTATCTCTCGTATTGATCGTCCAGCTCACTAGGGGTTAACTCTTCACACTTTATTTGCCGAGAAAGTTCTCCGGATCTAAAGTAATTTGTGCAAGTCCTTGCCAATATATCCTGACTTTTTCCTACAATTTCATCGTCCGATAGCTCTATTATGTGCTGCAACAACCCCTCGGAGCTGGGTTCTTCTACAGCAGCAAACAAGAACTTTAAACCCTCAGAGGTCATGAAGTCAACTACAGTCTGATGGATGAACTGTACAACATACTGACCGGAGGTGTAAAGAACTACTTCGATAAGTCCACCGGATAAACTTTTCGTCAAAATTTTCATTCTCGCATCTGTTTCGACAAAATCTTTGCTATCTCGGCAGCTCATCTGTCCCTCATGAAGCGGTTTATCCAAGACCAGTGCAAACCGGAGCTCGATTAAACTCAAGGGCCGTAATGCTAGAGCAACCCATTGCATCAACAATAATGTCTTGGATCGATAATTAGCTTTAATGACATTAGTGAGGATATCTTTGTAGACGCGACCTAAATCATTCGGTACCTTTCCCAACATATCATGAATATCTCTTAAACTCGCCCCTTCATTCAAGTCATAGGCAACCTTTGGAACCACAAGTTTCACCCATTGAAAGACTCCTTTAGATTGCTTGACAATCGCGTTTTCCATAGTTTTCCTCCCCTCGATTGCCACTGGGTCATCGTCCCAAAGTCGGAATTTAGAACTAAGTTCCTCATGAACATAAATTGCAATATCTTGCTTATTACCGTTCTCCACAATGACCTCAAAACCATCACTTAATGTGACATTCGGGTAGTGTCGACAGGCAATGCAAATTCTTAAGAATCCACCTTCTCTGGATATTGTCTTTTGCATATCGTCAAAATATCCAATCAGATTTCTCGCATTATCATCACCTGCTTCATCAAGTGCGTCGACAAATATTGCAACAGGGGTTGTTTTTGCTATCCAGGTGATGGTAATGAATAGCCAGTCTCTCAACTCATCTGTAGCCCAAACACAACCGTCCTCTGATTGTCTAAGTGCCATCTTCTCGGTAAAGGACTTCCGAAGCTGGTCGCGAATGGAGGATGCTTGAGAATAGAGTTGATACAGCAATTCTCTGTACATCCCCTCGGGACTTTGTTGAAGAGGGGAACCGCGACCATGGAAAAAAAAGTTTAAAACTAGCTGGCGAGGATCGCGAGGACGAAAATTTGAGAGGATATATGCCATAAGGGTGGATTTGCCTGCACCTGGTTTGCCTGTGATCCAAATCAAGCTACGATGAGCGTCTTTCCAATCAAGGTAGGCACGGTTTTTGAAGATCCAGGAACAAGTAGTTGGATGGGCACGGTTCGCATCGTGACGTCTTTGTGCCATTTCGGAATATTGTATGGCGGATAAGACAGCTGGGTATAAGGGTTAAACTTGGGATGTGGTACGGAACCGAATTGCTTACCTTTGTCCTCAGCTGTGAGCTCATCTGGGACCACTATTCGATTAGACATTAGCACATGCATCGTCACTTTCTTTCTTGCACGGAACTCACTTTTATTAGCTTCATCTGCAAATTCTTTCAGGATACCCCACACTCTCTGGTATGACTTGCTTTCCGGCCCACTAAATCTGCAAATGTTTCGATGATGACGATTCATTGGTATCACCCTTTCGTCTGGAATGTGCAATATCGCACTCTCCTTATCAACCACCAATCCCTTCAATCCTGTACAAATGACCTGTTCTTGAAAACTGGCGATCATGAATCCCTCATATAGTTTCTGTTCTTTGAACTCATGTTGAGTGTCCCTCAGAACAGGTGAGTCTCGCGCAAGTGGTGTAATCAGCTCATCTCTCACGCGACCACTAAATCTCACTAAAAGCGCGGAAAAGCTGTTGGCAACATTGGCGATCGATAAAGGAAGCTTAGTCTGATCGGAGCCCCCATGCGGAGTGGCCAGGAAGAGGATGGCGGATGTGGATTTAAAGATGTTTTTGTAGAGGGTGCTTGAAAACGCTTTGATGAGTGCCTTCTTTATGACAATTCCTCCCATACTATGACATATGAAAATGATTCGGCGCTTCCTGTTCTCCTCGTTATTTCTTTCCCTCACTAAATCCTCGAGAAGATTTGTTGCAAAATCTTCTATATCGCCTGTCCCACGACTAAACAGTACATTCGCATCGTACCCAAACGAAAATATCCGCGCGCCTGGTAGCTCATTGGGTAACTGATCTCTCAGCCACATATTCTCATTTTCTCCTTTCTTCTCTGTCCATGTATTGTATGCATCACCTTTGATACCATGAAGTGCTACAACATCGATTCTATATGATGACTCTCCATCTCTTGGAGGTGTGGGTATTGGATTCAAGCGGAATAAACCAAACTTTTCGAGGGAGGTCGGAAGTACGGTAGTGGTGGATTTTGAGCGAGACTTTCCGAACTTCATTGACGCCATCAGGTATATAATTGAAGAGCGAAGATTGTCGCCAATTGCCAATCTCGTAATCTTACAATAACTTAACAAAAAATACAGTAAAAACAGACATTGCAATATTAAGAGATAAGGAAAGAGTACACCCCTCAACCGCCGCACACCACCATGCACCTGTATGCGTGCACATCTACTTCTACCCTACCATTGGAACAAGGCTTAGTAACTTCGCAGACGCAACTTTGCGCCTTGCTTCGTATATTTAGGAACCCTGAACGAATGTGCATGTTGGTTGTCTCAGAAGGGGATTTCATCCCCGGTATGACGATATAAGGTTGTAACTGTTCTTCAGCGCTGAGCCAAAGGTTCGGGAAAATTGTGGTTCAGTGGACGGAAGTAGATTTTGTTGGGCGCTTATTGTGATTTATTTTTTGGACCAATAGGATGAAGCGAAAGTGGCCCGAATTTAGGTGTTAACGTTGATCTGTCAGATAACACGTGATATAATATCTCATGCCAACCATCCACTCCTGCTAACTGAGAAAGAGTCCAGCTGCAGTTGATTTATCCATTTTGCTGATTCTTTTAGTTATATAATCTCTTTGGTCTTCCGATATGATCAACAATTAGGCCAACTGCAGTTGGACTCGTTCTTAGTTAGCTGAGTTTAGACGGTACCTGCTACTTTTGGCATTCATCGGCCATATTATACAGACTCACGATCGAACAAAAGTATCTGCTTCCACCAAAGTCGATTACCTAGTACAGCATACTCGAAGCAAAGCTGCGCAGCTCGCAAAAGACATATGGACTGCAACGTGAGGTCAACTACACCCAAATTGACTTTTATCAATCTAATATTCCTTCAAGTGGAAATAAATTTTACTCCGGAAAGGCTGTCATCAAGACAGCCCCAAAAGAAAGCCTTGAAAACGGGCGGGATGTGATGTCCTAAAGCAGTTTCGCACTTCCTTCATTTTTAGTTCTACAATATTTGGATGATTCCCTCTCATAAGGCTCTACTAATAAGTTCAGATGTGAAGTTTGTGGCAAAAGGAGTACTTCAAAAAAAACTCAGATTTACACGAAAATGGATACACATATACCGGTATGCTCATCGAGGTCTCAAAATGATCCCATCTACTCAATCAAGCGACCCTCCGGTGTACGTAATTCTCGACTGGTTTAGCAGGTTTCTATGGAGTGTTTAAAGAATCCGACCTCTCAAAGTGTTGAGACTTGAGTCGAGAGAAATAAGTCGTCTCAAGATTTGTAACGATGGCAACTTCGGTTGACGTTAAGATTGCAATCATTCTTGATATTGTTAGACTGGAAATAGATTTCAGGTTGAGTGATATATATAGCTTGAAAACATCCCACAAATCCGTCGAATGCTTGATGGAATAATCTGTATTGAGTATATTCGTGTAACCACTAGATACTCTGTGATTCTCTCTTCTCTATATCTCTAATGTAACTTTACATGCCATACATATGCGTACTATACCAGGGCTCCAGGCTAGGCGCATATTGAAGATATTTCTCGTTGAGAAGAAGTTCAAAGAGAGAGTCAATACTAAGTGGAATGCATTGCTAGTCTTTACCCGAATCTTTAAATGCTGATGAAGGGGAAGCTTGTAATTTGTTCTCAGTAAAGATTATTTACGCGTAGCTACTCAAATGACGTTAGTACCAATCGGCTGACCGCCTAGCCACCCACCACCAGCGGCAGAATTACCATTTTTGTTCTCAATACTAAATTATTTTACATTACAACAGTGCCTACACATGCGATCATTTTCTGTTTCTATTAATTGCTTCAGGATTAGTCGCATTAAATTGCATGCTCTTGGTATTCGGCAGACAGTTTCAATCCATCGATTCTTCTCAACCTCAACCATGGATACGACTCTCCCTGATATAACAATCGCGCCCGCTGCTGATCAACATATTCTGCACGATGGAAAGGAATATACTACAGTCAAGGAAGGTCTTGCACATATCCTGATACCCGCAGAAGGAGCGAAGATACCGCAGACGACTCCTAAAGGTCAAAGCCAAGTACAATCTGTGTTCTACAACCCTATTCAACAATTCAATCGAGATTTGAGCGTCTTGGCGATTAAGGCATATGGAGAAAGTACTTTGGAAAAGAAGAGGAAGATAATCGAACGCGATAGACAGAAGAATGTTGCCAAGAAGGAGAAGAAAAGAAAGAGGGCTACTGAGGCACAACATGATGGACCGAGGAAAGCTGGCAAGCTCGTGACTGCAGGAGAAGCTGTAGAACTCCCATTAACCGTCGCAGAAGCAAACAATGCCAATACCGACAAGGAAACAGAGACTGGGAAAGATGATGCAAATGTTGAAAATGAAGTGACAAATTCGACGATCCTAACGGCCAATGGCGAATCACATACTCATGTCACAACGGAGACGGCTGAAGTATTAGAAATTAAAAACAATCAGGAATCTACAAAATCCGCAAATCCAATCAACCCGAAATTCAAAATACTCGATGCACTATCTGCGACCGGACTCAGGGCTATTCGCTATGCCCAAGAAATTCCCTTTGCGACATCAATCACCGCCAATGACCTTTTGCCCGCAGCTACGAAGACAATCGAATTAAACGTAAAACATAACAATTTGGAAGACAAGATCAAAGCTGTCACTGGTAATGCATTGACGCACATGTACAGTCTTGTGGGTGATGATTGCAAAGATGGAAGTGGCAGCAGAAAGTACGACGTAATTGATTTGGACCCTTATGGCACAGCCGCTCCGTTTTTGGATGCAGCAGTACAAGCCGTGAGAGATGACGGAGGGCTCCTTTGCGTAACCTGTACTGATGCTGGTGTATGGGCTTCCAATGGATATCCCGAAAAGGCATACTCTCTATACGGAGGAGTTACAGTCAAAGGCCAGCATAGTCACGAAGGCGGCCTACGACTCATTCTACATGCAATCGCTACATCCGCCGCTCGATATGGCCTGGCAATGGAGCCGCTTCTTTCTCTTTCGATTGATTTCTACGCACGAGTATTTGTTAGAATATACAAATCTCCCTCCGATGTCAAGTTTTTGGCTGGAAAAACCATGATGGTATATAATTGTGATACTGGTTGCGGGGCATGGACAACTCAAATGGTTGCAAAGAATAAACTCGCACCCAATAAAAATGGTAATGGCCATTTCTGGAAACACGTTTACTCCATGGGACCATCCGCAGGTGAAAACTGCTCTCATTGCGGCATGAGACGTCACCTTGCTGGACCTATGTACGGCGGACCACTTCATTCACCCGAGTTTGTCCAAAGAATCTTAGACGATCTTCCTAACGTATCCAAGGATACATATCATACAACGGCTAGGATCGAAGGAATGCTCACATTGGCTCTCGAAGAGAATTTACCTCCCTTAGAAGACAGTTCGGCCTCCCCAACCGCCTCATCAAGGACTGGCAAATACGACCCTGCGGCCCTTGACCATTATCCATTCTTCTTTATACCATCAATGCTTGCCAAAGTAATTCATTGCGTTACACCCCACGAGAATGCCCTGCGAGGAGCTTTACGGCATCTCGGTTACAGGGTCACTAGGAGCCACACGAAGGGTGGTAGTATCAAAACCGATGCCCCTTGGGATGTCATATGGGAGATGATGAGGGAATGGGCTCGACAAAAGTGTCCGCCAAAGGAAGGTGCTATTAAGAAGAATACAGCCGGGTGGCATATTATGGGCTTAGACAAAAATGAGCCGTCCAACCAGGAGTCAAATACTAAGGATGCGACGAATGGTGTTGAGACCAACGAAGAAGATACGTCATCCACCGAGAAGAAAAAAATCGAGATAGTATTTGACGAAAAACTGGGAGTGGAGAAAGACGCGAAAAAGATAGTGAGATACCAAGTCAACCCTCGAGAGAATTGGGGGCCAATGAATCGTGCCAGTGGCCATGCATAGGTTCAATCTATGCCCTCATATACCCTGTCATACGAATTTACATCATACTATACATTATTTGTTTTCAATCGGTGATTATCTATAGTGCTTGACTGGTTAGGACGCTGCACCCTTTCGACAATTGATTATGCACTACTGGAAAGGCTTTTTTGTTTGACTTTAGTTTATTCTCTATGTAACCTGAACACTTTTCGTCCAAGTCGTTTTATACAACTTGGAGTTTTCGGTTGTTCCTCTTGCGTCTCAGGTTCATAATCTTCCCAGGGCAGCTGTCTTACATTGTGCCTGATTGACGCCGACTGTCTATCTTGTCTATCCTGTGGCGATACACAAAGCCTCAGAGTGACTTCTTCGTCCTGTCCTATAACAACTTTCTTCTCCAGGTATTCCGCACATACACTCCTAGATGCTAAGAAGATCCAGCCTTCCGGTGGATATAATTCCGCAACTGTGCCTTTTGGCACATAAACTGTGAGTTCTCCTGTGCTACTCGCTTCGTGTATGTGAATGGCCACGGAGATTTCTCCCTTCGAGGTTGAAAGTCGATAATCGACAAATGAAAGCCCTGCAAGTACAGGATGTACTTTCCACCGAGACCAACCTGGACTTAATGGCTCAACTCCCGCCAAGTATTTCGGGAGAATAGAAACGGGCCAGGTAGATCGTGCTTGCATCATTGACGTCCTGGATGATGTTGGCTGTCCGTTTGGCTTCATCTCCTTCCAATGCCCTCCTGAATACTCTGACATTTCTGGATCTGCCATAGGGCCCCATACTCTTTCTACTAATTTCACCGCGTCGTGTCCTTTTTCAGCCTGAAACAATGCTTCTACTGCCATTCCACAAGTATAAGGGCTCACAACCTGCACACCTTTTCCACCCTCTGAATCCCGAATTACTCGCGGAAGTTCACCTCCTTTTGAAATTCCCAGTAACTCGTCCGAGCTTTCACGTTGAGGTACGATACCAAGGATTCTCCCGTATGCGTTAACTTCATGGGATATCGTCGAGGGCGGAGTACGGTCACTTAGCCGCAAAACCCCTGTTTCTTGATGCCAAAAATTCTCCAAAATCTGCTCCTTGAGTGCATTGGCACGGGAAGTGTACTGATCTTCCACTCCGAACATGCAACACATCTTGCTCATCGAAATCAAAGCATCGTAGTATGCAAGATTCAATTTGGATGAGGCACCAACTAGTATATCGGATGACATGAAGTCCCCTGTTTGATGATTAGAATTTGTCCATGGCATCGGGAGGAACAGCCTTACTTGACATGCTTGGTGGTGCCACAATCAATCCCCGTTTATCTTCAAAAAGCCTTGCGAAATTTAACGAACTCTCCAGCTTATCCCATATCCTCTCCACAATAGAGAAATCACCTGTGTACATCCAATAATCTTTGACAACTACCAACAATTGGAAGCTGAAAGTGAGGGAGAAGAATGCATAGGTAGGAGGCTCACTTCGTTCGTTCTCGAAGAAAATCTTTTGTATTGGACTTATATTGCCAAGATAACCATCAGTCCCTTGGTGACTAGAAAGCAAGGAAATACTTCCCAAAACCGCCTCTAAATGCCCCGTTGAATGATATATGGACCGACACATTACGAGTAGATCACCAGCGGAGCATATACGATGACCCTTTGCACTGTCGACTGTACATGGTATCTGGTTTGTTCCAACTTGGAAATCAGACAAGACACGCACTTTGTTTTTTAGTCTCATGTCATTCTCATATAGAATTTTGTCATCGACATCTCTCACCACGAGCGATCGATATATCGCGAGGTAATGTTCAGGGCCACCGAACGCAACTGAACCGGTATTTGGCTCGGCTCCGGGCGATGAGTAAATGCTCAACCTTTTCACAAGAGCGACTTTTCTGTTGTTGATCTTAACCAGAACGCTCGAACCTCGAGCTTCTGTATCAATTCGAAGCCAATCAAATAAATCAAGGCTCCCGGGAAGATCCCATGTTCCTTTCGATATTGCCGGTGGAGTATTCGCAGTACCTTCGAAAGCCAATAACCTCCTTGACGCAATATCGATCAAGAATATCAATCCACTTTCCACCATGTGAACACCCCAACTGGCGCCACCAGACTCAATCTTCACCTTGAATTTGATCGCCTTATCTTTCCAGTGTGTGCCATGTCGACACGGTGCCCATCTTTGTCCTGGTATCCTGGTGCCAAATTCGGCCACCTTCCATACCTCTTGTACTTCTCCAGCTTCCACAGTACATCGATCGATAGTATTGACGCCATCTCTCCATATATTGTTGAGCAATTCACTTGAAGACACGAAACGACTCTCCCCTAGTGTTCGTGCCCTCAGTTGTCGAAACCCTATGGATGCGATTGCCACTGAGCAATTTGGCGTTACAAGTGTAAGTTTTTGATATCGTTGAGAAGTTTGTGGGAGTTTGAATTCCATTAGTTTGGGGGTCTTCGAGGGTACAAAGTACAGAGTTTTCGCTCGATAGGTGTCCATCGCATTAGATAATCCAAAGAATGGACCGTCTCCTAAAGAAAGTTAACACCTTGTTCGATGGTCGTTAGCGCGGGCTTACCTTTTCTTCTGTTGTGTACTCCGGCGCTTGTTTCGCTGTACACAACATCCACTACAGCGGGCCGCCCATTGCTAGTTACTTTGAGCGTCTCGATAAATGGCAATCCGCCTACACATCTTCCATAATCGAGTATGATTTCTTGTATCCCGTCACCCTGGGTTGAAAGAATAAGAGGCTGATCTCGTGCTAATTGCAGTTCACGGCCACCAATTTCTTTCCAGATCTTCAAGGGGAAATGAAACCCCAGAAGGCTGCCGGGGTCGTTTGGGGGTGATCTTCTTGGGATCGGTGACATGTTTTGTAATTTATTTGCAGAAAAGTTGCTACGAAGTCGACTAAGAAAAGGCGAACTAGGAAGGTAGAGAGAGGGGGAGAAAAATGGTAAGGCGATATGGTAGTGCTAAAAGGAATTCACATCAGAGGGGAGTACCAGTAGTTGTACCATCCGATCATCAAAATGTGCATAAACCTCCGACACTTTTTGGATGCCATCATGACATTACTGGACGTCGTGCGGGGATCGTCGGAACCCGAAAATGTCACGGCATTGACCCCAACAAGCCGCTGAAGACATTAGATCAGACGATTTGCACCTGAAACTTATCTCCAGTCCAGATTGATATTAGTCATTGCATTGAATGGGAAAAACTCAATTCGCTCCACTTCGAATTGGAGTTTTCTCGAATCTAAGGAAAATATATCATTTGACAACACGAATGAGAGATGTCTAGACAGCCTTGGCATGGATGTTAACGCGGATCCGGACTAAAGAAAGGTGTCATTGTCCAGATCAAAACTTTTGTGTAGTGGCCCCCGTGTTGACTTGTCGCTCCCGAGGTAGTCTTGCTCCACAGGTCACTCTTCCTAGAGGTGAGATCAATAAGGTTCAGGATATATGAACCAGTGAGTAATAAGTGGGAAAAGCTTATGTTTGGCAACGGATGATTTGCTGATACATCCTCGAATACTTGGTAAATGTGTGAAATATACAGCATGAATGCTTGAAGATTGAACAAACACTCTTAGCAAATGCTTCTCGAGGCAAACACTACCGGTACATACTTGGAGATCACACGGATACCATGGGTCGGTAAATACTCCGAGTGGTTCAAGGGGTATTCGATCCGTTCTATGGTGGATTGCCCAAAAGCTGAGAGTGGTGGAGAGTTTCAAGCTAGGACCCCTCGACTGCAGAATTGTGGAATTTGAATAATGATGAAGCTAGGATGAAGCTCGCCGAGCGGCGGAGGAGATCAACACGAATAGTGAAGTCCACCTTTTTGATACCAGCATAGAGACTTCAAGACAAACACGGACAGGAGAGAAGTGAATCCCGGCATTTGTCAATAACGTTCAAGTCGGCCATCCATATTCTACACTGTTTACTGTCAGTGGCACTAGACAGCTGGAAACGGGTGGTACCGGTGGTGCAGGAGTCTTCTGGAGACTTTCCTCTACTCTACGCCAATACTTTCGAAAACCCAGTCGCTAACGCTAGCCCGGTATCTCTTTCAGGTTCAAAATGTAGCAGAATATACTGCCAAGGCTTCTCTTTAATCTGATCTTTCCTGATGTCACTCTCATTTGGGCAAATATCATGATTTCCCCAGGCAAAAAGCTTGGTGTTCTTAGTCTTTGCGCATTATGATCTCGCCATTGAAAGGTTCTAAAAAACTGTCAGAATCGGACACGGACTTCAAAGTAGGCTCATCCATTAGTTCTATCGACAAGATTCGAACTGGGATATCCCATCCGAAGATTCTGTTCTGGAGAATTTTCGTGTTTTAAATAGACACTCAGTGTCGCTCATTCAGATGGGGCTTGTTTCTGACGATCAAGCTTAAAATCGACTAGTTCTTAATTCGATCTGCGGTGTGTGATTTTCAGTAGTTTTAACTTCAAAGAGAGACCGGCAAGTGTCAACTATTGGACTAAAATCTAACGTATGCATGGTGCTAAAGTTCACGGACTGGTACGTGCCATAGGGGTTTGGAGATCAGCAGTGCCGTGCCGAGTGCGGGAAGTCCTCGCTAGTGGTAGTTCAAACTTCAAAGTTTGAAGTTTGAACTTAAGAGTCAAGACCTTGGGCATAATCCAGTTTTCCTCGACGCTAGAAATAATCATCGGTAGTAACGGCTCAGACTCTCAGAGTAGCTTCCTCCGATCAACGGAACTTGCGGCTTCTATTCGGTGAAAGCGATGTCACAAGTACTGGTACTTTTGTATTGTAACCCTAATTGTACGCTCACTAGTCCCCCACTCGCCAGACACCACCTAAAACATTTAACCCACGAGAGGTAGCGCGGGTTGGACTTGCGTGGTAATACTGTATTTATTAGTGAGTGGGTGGGATGCTACGATTGTCAAGAATACACGACAAAGTATTCTAGATCTACACCGTTTTTGAGGGCCTATCAGATAATTGGTAATGACCTCTAACAGGGTTGACAATCTCAATACTTTTTGATCTTCAGGAACTATTTCCGCACCTTACGCCCATCAAATTCCTAATCAATAGAATGGGAATAGCTTCATGTTTTACAATTTGTATATCTTCTGTGTTGCGAAGTGCTTTGCAGTTGATGGTCAAATAATGATCTATAGTACAAAATTTTGTATGAATAATTCTTTTGACCATTGACCATGAGATTATACGATTACTTGAGATTGTGTGATCGCTTTTGCTGATTAGGAACCGCAAGCTCCGTTGGAAAGAGCTAAATATACCATCTGATGATTAATGCATCTGCAATTTATCTTCATGCCGCAACACCCGCATCCAGACTCCAAAGATGAAGTCATTGATTTACATCTGTCATTGAAACTTTTTTTCCTATTCTTATGGGAATCCTCCTCGGCATCTACGGGCGAAAACCAAAAGAAGTTACGGGTCCAACAAGACCCACTGGATAGCACTCGAGTACAGTATGCATCCATAACGATGGAGTTTCATCCCAAGAATCTCTGCCTTGTATTCACACAGACATTCTGACCACTTCATATATGGTACTTGGTTCAGATGAAGGAGAAATCGGATATCCGATCATTCCGATGTTTGTCATCTGAAATTGAGACCACTGAGTCAGAGTACCAGTACATACTTGCAAGGCTCTCGTCAACGTTGCGAGTTTGTTGCGAGTTTGCACTGAGACTTCACAGTACACCTATAAGACTACACCTATAATACAGTTAAATGTTACGTCTCCAGATATATCGATATATCACCCTGCAATTATGAGACCGGACCAGAGCCTAGAACGGCTGGCCAGATCGTTGTACCGAGTTATAACTTAACGGCAATGATTTTGCCAATTATTTCAGTGGATGTTTGTGATACCAACTATCGCTCACTAGCTTAGCCTCAAGCTCTTTATCAGTGGGGTCCCTTCTTTTAAGCTTAGTGACTAGCTTTGCTAATCTATAAGATCGTCTTATATGAATATCCGGATCCGCACCCAACAAGAAAATGAAAAAAAGTTGCTTTGAAGAAGTCAGTTTACGATTCAACTCTCGTCATTTGACTAGCAAACTTCTGTCAAATTCATATTAAGAGCGTCATATTGAGTGTCTCCATTGGGAGAATCACGATAGCTTATCATCTTGGCTGTTGAATCGAGTAGTTCACGAGTTGTCTATCATGATTCATGACTGCTGCAAGCATTGAGTCCTTCCTGACGGATCTAGCTCCTAAAGACACTTGTCTATGATTATCAAAAACCTTTGTATGTTGTCGAGATAGCTACCAAGCCATGAGGATCCGTGTCATAACGAGCTGTTGAAAAATTCGAGATTTTATTATTCTATCTTACCAAATGTTCCTTGCGTTCATCATCTCCTCCTCCACCAATCACAGGCCTTGAAAGGGAATGATCTAATCTCAAGTTTCACATATGTAAGCGCCCGCTTCTGCAGTCCTATATTTGGACTTCAACGTCTTGGACGCAGAAGGATTTTTTAAATCTCAAAACCCCAACATCTCAAAAAGATGTCGTCCCCATTTTTGTATAACCTCTTTGTTTCCTTCTCTCTCAATATGCACGAGGACCACATTTTCTATTACATCCACAGAGATCTGCAGCTAGAAGTAGCTGTTTGATATAAATTGAAGTTATGGTTCTGATTCTCCGAGTTGATCATCTGTATCCGCTCTTTCTAGCATTTTGTATCGGGAGTCGCGAAGTTGGTGCGCAATCTTCAACGGCATTGTTTGCTGGCGATTATCCGGTTATCGCATATGCGATTGGCTCAGTATGTCATTTTCTGGTCTCTTCCATGTACAGTTATTCTAATGTATTCTCATGAAGACTGCAAATGTCGTCACTACGTACTTGGTAGCATGCCCCGCAGGTTCAGAAACCTCGACATGTAATTTTCAACAACCATACATTTTAAGACAGGGACCTTCGACCGTTCAGTTAGCAATGGCATTTCCTGGTTCTACGTATTTCTTCCTTTCTTCCTAAAACTCGAATAAGGCTTTAACTATCTCTAGGACAATTGATCTACGCTGCACACTTTCTGGATCCTCTTCAATGGCCTGTGCTGCTACCGAATCAAATCCAGGCTCTACTAAGAGCGCGACGACAATCGTCACCGGTGATGTAGCTGCTGCAAGATTTCGTGCAATTTCGATCGTTACGAATTCTGCGGATTTACTTACGTATGCTGCGGGTATGACTACCGCATCAGATTCAAGCGCGACATCGAGCTCTAGCGCGGGCGTATCAAAAACAAGTTTAGCTACAAGTATAGCTATTACGTCTACGCCAATCTCGAGTGATGCAAGCCGTGAGACCGCTGTTGGCACTATCAAACCAAGCACGAGAAGTTTATTGGCAGGGACTGCGAGTCCTTCACCTACATTGTTAAGTGTGAGTTGGTCGAGTAGTACCCCTACCATTACGAGTGTTGCTTCGGAAAGTTCTACAGGAGGTGCACTGGGTGCTGGAGTAAAAAACGGTGCTAATCATGGATTATTGGGAGTCATGGGCATAATTGGAGTAGGGGTTTTGGGGTTTTGATGATATGTGATGAGACACGATAGGCGGGGTCAGGAAGATACCTGTAAGGAATGAGGAGATAGAGACAAGGGAAAGGGGCGGTAAATGGTTACGTAGGCAGAATTAATTGATCAATGTGTATGTATAAACCAAAGTTTCGGGCTTGGAGGTTTGTCTTCTGGTTGTTTATAGTGAAGTGAGGCGATAGAAGATTTACTTGTATAAATTAGAGTATTGAGCGTTGCATGATGGGGGATCTGTATCAGTATCAGTTAATGAGATCCCAATATCCAAAATACCTCCGCCAAGTAAGCAGAGTATACACAAAGTGACAATGCCTTGCCAATGAATCAGGAATTGTGGATGATCAATTTTTCAAATCTTGTTGAGGAAAATCTCCTCAACATTCAGAAGTCATGACTACAAAAGCATCCCCTTGAAAGTATGGCGAAAGTCTGCCGTCGAACGTGTGAAGGGCGTTTCGGAATGCAATGAATTCCGACGAGTTTCCTTAGTATCATGAAGAGCTGGCTCACAAGAAAAAGGGGCATACAATACCGAAACATATTATCATTTGAGAATTTCATGGCACGACCGCTGAGTCAAGGTCTGGGAAACACAAACGAGATTCCACAATCCGAAGTGAAAACAGATTGACGACGAAGTAACAAAATCATGTAACCATTTCAAGTAATACCATATCATAAAACTAACTCCGACAAGCTTCCCGTTTCAGTTTGTTGTCGGAGATAAATTTACAGAACATAAAATCAGGCTCCTCTTCCACAGTATTGATAAAGTTGGGCCTTTCTCGAATGAATTCCGGTGAGATTTACGAGATGTGGCCGCAAAGGGGTGATGGTTAGCTGGCCTTGAAGGATGTTGAAGTCAATCCTGAAGCCTTTTTCGTCATGGGCAGAAAATAACAAGAATGATAAACCATTAGGTCTAGGAAGCTTTTATTAACTAAATTGGATTCATACTTTATCGCTATTTACAAATATACTCATCCTTCACTCATTTGACTTCAAGCAATAACTTTCCACGTTACTCGAGTAAAATCTTAGAGATATTATTACCACTGGAATTTCATCATCGTAATAACATCTGGACTGAGGTACTTCATTAGACCTCATCTTCAATTTCAATCTCTTCATCATCATGGTCTATACACCCAGGTCATTTTCCTCCAAATATACGTTCTCCCTTATTGCATTATCTATCATATTATTTTTCCAACTATGTTTGTGCCCTACCAGCAGCTGATGCAAATCCTGTTGCTAGTCCCCAGATAACAGAAGCTCCTACTCCAACCGCAACTTTGAATAACGTGACAGCAAAGGAAACTTGATATGGACAAGTGACGTGGCTGCATATACAAACTGTTGTCAGTATTCGACCGAGTTTGGAAACAAGGGTGCTTATAGAATCAATTTGGCGGGGGGTGAGTGAAGTTGACGATGGTATGATTTCCTAAAACTAATCTCAACGACAGTGGGTAATACCGATGATACACCAAATGTAGATGTTAGTCTTTCCCAAGACGAGTGCGCCCCGAAACTAGTAGCAAATATCGAGTCTCGAGGTAATCATGCTTTTCTTCTTTGACCCTATTCGCTTCCTAACTTGTTTTATATAAAATTAACGAGTCCATTTCTATAGGTGGAAAGATTTATGACTCCTCTTAGACTTGTGTCCCCTCTTATGGCGCATCGGGCGATACTTATGTTTATTTTGAGTTGAAGAAAGGAGACAGCAATTTAGTAGCGGCGGCACTTCTTGCAATTGATAAAATATCGCCTCAATGGCAGTGTTTGGATGACTACACTGTATACAAAAATAAGGGAAAATCTTGTGATATTCAGATGGGGAATACTCTGAAGTCTGGTGAAGGTAGAAGTATATGAGAATGAATTGAGCAAAAGGATAGTTGGTGTGAAGAGGATGGTAGTGGGAAATCGGACAGGATGATTGTGATTGGCGTTTGTGGGGTGGATTATATTATTCTCTTTCACCTATTTGCCAAAACTTTGTAGTAGCGAAGATAAAGTCACTCAAGTGTCCAATTCGGGTCATAGAGGTACTTGATATTCTGATACAATTGTCGCTAATACTTTGTTTTGCATTTATGCCGTAAACATGAAGACCTTGAGGAATAACTTCTCTTCATATCATCGGTAATAGTATAGGTCATGTAATAGTTTCATACTCGAGTACAATTATAGGGATTCATTGATATGTCGAAGTATCAAGCAGTTCCAGAGATCCGCGCGGTGCGAGGTAAGGTTATCTTGAGTGAGTGAAAGAAGAAAACATATTTGAAAAGTGCCGGCAAATACGATCTAATCATTTAGAGGATATTTAAAATATGCGAACTCACTCAAACATTCATATTAGTATCATCACAGGCGTACATTCAAGTCAATTGGTTAACTACTAATTTCCCTAAGTTGACTGACTACCTGTCGGGTTGCAGAAGATGTCCGAAGAAAAGAACGAAAGCACTAAAGGATATACAGTATCAGCGGATATGACTGAACAGATCCAATGAAAATGAAACAAAAATTCTTTCCCTGGAGGCTATTACAATTCGCATGAAGAAATCTCCTTTTAATCCGGCTTGGAATGGTGCGTGTCGTCGGAAAAGTTGTTGATTGCCTTCCTTCCCTTAGTTCTAGTTTCCTATATCCCCACGTATATCCGGAAACCCCTTAGCAATATCCGTTGTACGACACTTCAGTTCTTATTTATTTAGAGATAAATCCTCTTAAACATATCATTTCACAAATCAAACAGTCAACAATCAGACTCTTTACATTCGGATCATTTCCGAGTCACATATTCTTTTCGGTCCTTGGATAATCCCATCACACACATTCTATCAACATCAAGTCTACTCAATCATTCAATGATCATGGCTCCAATTAACTTCGGTGTTCTTATGATCCCCTATCAAACTATTGACGTCGCTATGCCTCTGGATGTTTTGGGTTCATGCGTAAGTCCTCTCATAAACTTTCATAGATTGGTAGTGATAAGCTAATACACCTCTTAGTCCAAGGCAATGATGGAAGCTTGTCAATCTCCCGACACACCAGAGATTGATCGCCTGATCAAGCACGCGATTGATATCAATTTCTTTCATATCAATGAAACCATGGTAAGATGATTAAGGTTCGAAATGTAGACGGCTGGACTGATATCGGATATAGGAACCTGTTGAACTCTCGGCAGGATTCAAAGTGGTACCAACAACTACCTTTGCAGAATGCCCACCACTTGATTACCTCATTATCGGTGGCCCAATCCCAAGCTATCGCCTTCCAGAATCTTTCAAAAGCTTTATCCGTGCCCATGTTGCGGCAGGTAAAGGCCTCTTCATAACCTGCACTGGCGCAATAACTGTTGCACAGACGGGTATTCTTGACGGAAAGAGAGCTACAATGAATCATTGCTTCTTTGATTATGCCAAGAAACATCACCCAAATGTGAATTGGACCATCGATGCTCAATGGATTGTTGATGGAAAGATTTGGACGGCAGGTGGTGCTTGTGCTGGAATGGATATGATGGCTAGTTGGGTAATAGATAAGGTTGGAATGGATCTTGTAAAGTTTGCGTTTGAGACTTTGGATTACGAACCCAGGGATGTGAATGGGAATAGAGTTCTTCCTCAGCAGCATCACTATACTGTGGGAGTTTAATTAACCCTAAAGGAGTGGAGGACCATGAAATGGATGTGCTGTGCCCCCATTCTCCGCATTCTTAGCCAGTTTGTAACACAAGTCAATTATTCTTCGCAAAAAGAAAGACCAATAACAATAAATCATGAACTCTAGCATCTGAAGTCATGACAGTGATCAAGTAAGAAGATTGAAAGCGAGTGAACTTGTTAGGATTAAACCATATCTAAAGTCTAAACTCTAAGAAATCTTTTGACATCTTAATTAGGATATGACATGCGCGAGAGCTATGAGACGCGTGTATGTTGCTGCTGAGATGATGGCGATGAAACGACCCTGCATAGCAATACTTCTATCATAGATGTTTCCATCATTAGTAGTCGTTGAGCTAAGCTATGTGACACACCTACCGAGGAGGAAGATATTGTCTGGGAGGCTTGCTCAACACTACTTGAGGGATTAGTGGCACATTGTCGAGGTTGCTGGTATGAGTATTGTTCATTGGTACTCGACTACATCCCAGAAACAACCGAAAGACCCCACTGGACCACTGGATGCAACTCTGGTTCGGACAAGTACTTCGATATCGCGGGCAATGACGGCAAAATTCTGGCCGCGAAAGCCCTAATCCTTTCACAATTAAAATCATCAAGTTGAAGCATCTGTTGTTTAAATTAGACAAGATCGCATGTGAGGTCGTTCGTGTTGACTTTAGTATTGACGTTGGTATTGGTATTGTTTGATCGTTAGTTGACTGACCTTTTACAAAGCTGGATACACCGACTTAAACTTTGGTCAACGTGGTTGCGAAACTTTGCGCTGCCGTCGGACTGCCAGTTGATATTACACTCCCAAGTTTAATACTATTATATAAAGTGAGCTTCTTAACCACCCACCGTATTCTTGTATCAATTTATCAAGCTAGAGAGAGAGAAAAGCACAGGGCAGAGACAAAGATAGAAAACACCAACAACAGCAATCATATGGCAACCTGTGTCTTGAAATTGCAGAGCTCATGGCAATGGATATGCAGTCATGAATGATACTACCATCCTGTACATATATTCGTGATCTCAGATACAAGAAAAGAACTCTTTTCTAGATCTAGGTCGTTTGAAGCGCAGCAGTACCGAGTGTCCTTAGAACATGGTTTGAAGTTCATACCAAGAACTGCGTCTAGACGGCGGCACGGGTAGTCAACGCCGCACATGAGGCAGAGAACTTGCGTTTATGGGATGGGCCTCCGTTATGGTAGCTTGAGCTCTAAACTTATCCGACGACACTTTCGATCGAGGCACAGCCAAACCCAGACCAACACTCGTCGCAGTCAACGGCCCATACAACTGAATATCCAAGCGCAGGTAACAATGTGTGGAACATATCGTGAAAGCTTTATTCGTTATCTAACGGGGATCAACCGGTAACAGTTTCATGTGTATCGTAAATCGCAGACCACACCAGGAGAGGACAATTTGTGAGGATATATACATATACATATAAGTTACGTATATCCGAGAAATGATGATAGTAATAGTAATGAAAGTGATGTCCCTATCGGTCTGTTTAACCTTGATGACCATGAACGCTGTGATTTGTGATCTAGATCGTCGACTTCGTAAGAGACCATACGCCTTATGTTTGATTAGGTATCGGTATATAGAATATGATATGGAAGAGTACGAAATAGGTCATATTGAAGATGTTAAGGATTTATAAAGCCCCCTTTTGGAATGCGCCACACCACTCACCGCCCGCCCCGCATCGTCATGTCACGATAAGGTTCCCAGTAAATCAGTCAATTTGAGACAACTTACATGATTCTTTGGTTGAGCAATTATACTACCAAATGAATACATACCGACCGGATACACATATTAATACCTACTACCTACATTCACAAAATATATTCTTAGATTTAGATTTACCTAAATTAGAATGTCTCTACAATAACATTCATTATCTGCTATCTTTAAAAGTTACATAACTCTACTCTACCTACTTTTACTTGATCTTTCCTTATGCTTTCTGCCTTTCCACTCCTACTCTACAAGCCCACCATAAATTAACAAGATGCTACTTTTGTACCAGGCTGGAAGTGTAAAGATAGGAGAAATAGTTCGATATACAGTTACATATACACCAGCACATGATCGGATTCTTCCTTCTCCTGCAAGACTTCATTTGAAGATCAAGAATACTTCTGCCATAGCCCTTCGAGCAGCTTTTGTCCATGGTCCTTATACTCTCTACGCCGCGGCTTATCCTTCCACGTTTAACCCTAATGTCAAATGCGAAAACCCTCGACGAGATGGTGTACCTGAATTCGAACCGAATCTCAAAGCCGGAGGTTCTTTCTCAACAGAACTTGTTGTTCCAGAAGATGTGCGGAAGACGGCGGGAAGTGCGAATCGAGATGGGAGATCGCCTGGCAGAAACGATGCGGATGTGAAAAGCGTTACTTGGATCATTGAGGTTACGTCGCAGGTGGTATTCTCAAATTCTGCGGCCGTTCATTATGAGATTCTGCTTGGCCGAGATGCGAAAAGTCTTGCTCTAGGGTTTGCTGCAGGTTCAATATTAGGAGGGACAGCACCAGTGCCTGGACAAGTCCATGATCATCAGCAGAGTCAAGGGGCGAAAGATGGCCATCATGCGGCGTTACCGAGGGGTGTCTATTCCAGGGCGATACGAGTGAGGGTGGATGATACTGCAAGTTTATGGAACACGCCGAAGTTGGATGATAGAGATAAGGTGGTGGAGGAGCAGAGTTCTAAGGGAAGCAATAAGGTTGCACCAGTTGAGGATGCAACGGGAGAAGGTCATATCGAAGAAAATCCAAGGAAGAAACGGAGGAAAAATGTACATCTGGTGGTTTTGACACACGGATTGCATAGTAATCTTGGGGCGGATATGTTATTTCTGAAGGAGAGCATAGATGCGACAGCAAAACAAGCTAAGATTGATGCTAAAGCCCGAAAGACGAAAAAGAGAGAAGAGGAGAAGCAAAGGAGGGCAGCAGCGCGAGCCGAAACGAAAGAAGGATCGGGAGACGGGGATTTGAACAGACAGGCGAGCACAGAAGACCTTCCAGAGGAGCAAGAAGAACCATATGATGAATCCGAAGACGAGGACGAAGTTATTGTAAGAGGATTTTCCGGAAATGTCGTTCGAACCGAAAGAGGAATAAAATACCTTGGAAAAAGACTTGCTAAATATGTTCTCACGATGACATACCCGGATCAACCATTTCGACCGACTATAAAGAAGTCAGCGACTGAAGCTCTTTCTCATGCTCTGAAGCCTGATTCATCAAAGTTGATGGATGATTCCGGCAAACCAGTACATGAAAATAGCAGCATTATCAAAGTGCCTCAAGATGTCGACCTCCCTTACCATTTCACCAGTATCAGTTTCATTGCTCATTCTCTTGGTGGATTGGTACAAACGTATGCTATTGCATACATCCAAAAGCATTCACCCCAATTCTTCGACATAATCAAACCAATCAACTTCATCGCCCTTGCTTCACCATTCCTAGGTCTTAGCAATGAGAATCCATTGTATGTCAAATTTGCTTTGGATTTTGGATTAGTCGGCCGGACAGGTCAGGATCTTGGGTTGACATGGCGCGCACCTACGATTGCGAGAAGTGGATGGGGTGCACTTGTTGGAAACATTGGAGAAAATGCGCATAAGAGACTCGATGGCGAATCTGCACCCGAAGCAAAGCCTCTCTTACGAATTTTACCAACTGGCCCGGCTCATACTGTTCTCAAGAAGTTTCGAAATCGTACAGTATATTCGAATGTTGTTAATGATGGAATCGTGCCTTTGAGGACTAGTTGTTTACTCTTCCTAGACTGGCAAAGTTTAGGTCGGGTGGAGAAAGCTAGAAGGGAAAATGGTCTTGTTGGTACTATGGCGGAATGGAGTTGGGCTGAACTTACCGGGGCAAATTCTGGGTCACCCGCAAAGAAGCAAGCACCTTTGTCTGATGAGGAAGTTAGTGATATAGATGATATTACCGGGAACGCTTCTCCTGCTGTGTTGCAAAGACACGAAACCGAAGTACCACAACCTTCAGCAATTGTCATGGATGATGATAGACGGAGCTTAAAGAACCTGGATATATCCGGCCATTCTACTATATCTTCTATAGAAGGTAGAAGCAGTACCGAGATTGGAAGTCCAACCTCAACCTCCTTCTCATCAAACAATAATGGACCACTTGCAAGTCTATTCGGTTTCTTTCGCTCCAACCCATCTCCAAAACCTAATGTTCATCAACCTAAACATTCGAAAATATATAAACGAAGTCAGACCATCAAAATTAATAACGATAGCGAATCTTCCACCCCTTCACTTTCTCCGACTCCTGAAGGCCGATCCAAAGTTTCAGCCGGAAATACTGAATCCCAGGATACAAATCTTCCATCAGCACCTCCCAAAACAACATTCTTTGAATCAGCAGGTGATCTTCTTAAACCACCTCTTCCATCTACAGAATTCTTGATCGACCCGAGCTCCCGTGCTCGAACAATTTTTCATGATCGTGTGTATCATCCTTCGGATATCCCACCACTACCTCTCAAGAAACGATCTACTTTGCTTCGAAGGCGAAATTCTTCTATTTCCGAACCTGCCACGCCAACAACTGCCTCTCATACCGATAGTCAACTTTCAGCCCTCGATTATGATGACCCTAGAAATAGTACCTCTTCTCATCCCCCCAATACGGTAGTTGATTCCTCGGCAATGAAGGTTGAAGAGAAAATCGCTAGAGCTTATCATCGCGATCTGAGTTGGCGAAAGGTTCTCGTGAGCTTGGAGCCTGATGCTCATAATAATATGATTGTGAGACGAATGTTTGCGAATGCATATGGTTGGCCAGTGGTGAAACATCTTTGTGATACTCACTTTTCCGATGATGCAATTGCGAGAAGAAAGGATGAAGATACTGGTGGACAAGAAAGAGCTAAAGCTGTCGAGGATGCTCCAGGCTCAGAGGGACAAGAAGTGGATTCTTCAGTGGATGACCGGAATTTGCAGAAGACAGACGAGGATCATATTACTCGACATGATCGTACAAATTCGGAGGCCGGAGAAGCTAGAGATTCAGTTTCTGCACTTGGGGCCCCTACTCCGTCAATGAAGCAAACATCGGCACCTATAAGAACTCCGAGCTGGTCGAAGAAACAAGATGGGTATGAGAGTGCCGGGTGGAGCGATAGGGATTGGGTTGATAGCGCAGATGAGAGTGAAGAAGATGAGAATAAGCTGGCCAATTCTGGATGGAATTGGACTGAGAAGATAGTTGGGAAAGGTGCAAATGCATATAAAAGTCAAAGTGGCAGTCCTACGGAAAGAGGAACCGATAGAAAGGAAATCTCCCAGTTTTTGAGAAAAGGACCTTTAGTTGCGAGTCCTGAACCGGTTGAGGGGAACAGCAAAGAATTGGGACGGGGTGGAATCGGAAGTGGAGATTGTACTATTCCTGTTCTTAGTAAGGATATAGCTGGGATGGGTATAGGATTAGATGGAATAAGCGTAGGGGAATCTGAAGTGATACCACAACATGAACTTATGCCACCAGGTAGAAAAGATTGATTTTAGAGACTGCAATCCGGTTGGGAGAAACCCTATGGAAATGATTGCATAGCTATGGAGTTTTTATTTTAGATGGCATGGATAACACTTTTGTAATAAGAAATTTAAACTTTTCTATATTTCTCCATGCGTGGATTCAACAAGATTAACAGCACGAAACCTTTGTCAGATATGCTCGCCCCGATATAGTAGGCAATAAAACCAAGTCTATTTAGTGTAACCGTCATTTCTCCTTCCACATCACTGGGCTGGCCTTTACTACTAAAAGGATTAAAATTTCAACATCGTATCCTGCCAATCGCATAAAAACAGTAATAAAGCTTCTTGTCAAGCAAATACATGTAATGTAGCGAAGCCCTCTTCGCATTTACTACTCATTGCTTGGTGTTCACCTCCTCCTTTTCAATTCGTCCCATTCACTTCGTACTATTCACTATTCACTCCTTCCCATTTTTATTCGAAGTTCCCCCAAGTATAAGTGAATAGACGAATTCCTATACAAAAAGTTTTGTTGCACGTCTGACAGCCCTAAAATACAGGCTATGAGCCTGGAGTTCAGGGCAGAGTGACACGGGTAGTATCTCATATACAGTGCTGTCAAGAATTTTTATAGTGACTCAACTGTGATCTCTAGCATGTTGTTATAGGGCATGAGGAATGGAGACTGTAGTGACTGTACTGAAAATGAAACCGGAAACCCTATTGCTGATAGCTCCACGAAACACTAACACAATATACATTGGAAACAAAACTGGAAATCTTAGGTCTCTCAAGTATGTAAAATAAAGGGTATAAATCGTTACTATTCTATATATATTAAATTCACCCCTCAGTGAAAAAGAAAATGATTCATAAATTTGCATAGATCGTAGTCATTCAGAGACATTTTCAAACTCCTAATCCGCCGGCCGGGTATTGATCCGAGTTTTGCTCCATATAAATTAAAACGACATGACAATGACAATGTCCATGTCCACCAAACTACCAATCCGCCGCATGCGACGACCCCGCTCGTATTTTCTCCAACCATCCGTAAGTGCGTGGTCATCGTATTATTCAATTCATCCCGGAGTCCGCATATGAGAAGCTTCGTAGCCAATCGTGACCTCTCTCGTCAATCAACACCTTTTCCTCTAATCACAAGCCACTCTCAGACCTTTGGTGACAAAGGAACTAAATCAAGAGATTGGCTCCGCAGGTGGAGCACCAGGTGCAACATAACTTCTCCAAGCATCCACTCTGTTCTTTCCACTTCCAAGCCCAGCAAGTATTGATGACTTTGTCTTCTTTTCCTTCTCCTTCGTTTTTGACGCAGAACTAGAAGTCCTTGAAGGAGTGACGGAGACCCTCGAAGCCGGCGCATGGATAGCTGGTTCAACCTTAGAATCCGTCCTCGTTCTTCTCGGCACCACAATATCTGATGCTCTCCGTGCTTGACTATTAGCTCTTGTATCGTCTCGAGTGGTATGTCTTCTGACGAGACTTGGTGCAGCCGGAGATTGAGGCTCCGGTACTGAACCTGCCGGAGGAACTGTTGGGTAACGTTCGGTCATTTCAGCCACGGTTGGATTTGCAGCAGTTGCCCCTCGAGGTCTCAGAACTCCAGTAAGAAAATTGGTAACTCCAAGCCCAAAGTTCATTACCCCACCAGGTTGAGCTATAACATTGCTAGCTTCGCGTATATAATCTTGATTCATGAAATGGTATGCGCCATTGCCGACTCCTTGAACATCGCCTATTCCACCATTATAATCAGCGTCGCGATGATTTGTTGGCATACCATCAGTACCCCAGTTCTGTAGTTGTCGAGCTACTCTTTCATCTTCGCGTTCTTGGCGACGTCTGTGAATAAGTTCTTCATTGTAGTTAGCAGGTGGCTGCCTTCTCGCTCTATCTCGAGTACCTCGCGCAGGTGGTGCTGCAGTCCTCTCGGGAGCGTCTTGAACAGGGACGGGTTGAGGAAATTCCATAGCAGTTTCAACGGTTTCGTAATTGAACCATGGACAATTGCATGTCTTCCATTTCAATCCACAGATCATACAGAATTGTGCTGTGCAGTGACTTTAAGATTATTCACGTGAGCTGTTGACCTTTCTAGCCGAGCAAGGATTCTTTTACTTACCAAGTCATATGGTTACACCCTTCTTTCAACTCTACCATAGTCCTACAGCTATAACACCGTTGCCATCCAGCTTGTTTTGCCGTTTCAAGCAATTTGTTTGTTTCCTCGTCCTTCGGGCACTCTTTCGATCCATGCCATTTGCCATTACACAATGCACACACTTTCGTCTTACACCTTCCACAGATTCCATACTTCTTTCCATTCTCCTTATGTATATTCTCGGGCTTAATCCATTCCCCACATCGTTTCGCTGGACAGTATATTCGATTTTTGGTAGTATATTCCTGATATTTCTTATTCCAAAGTTTTTTGAACGGTATATCAAATAGTTTCTCGACATGTTTTAATGGGATATGTTCGGCTGTACAACATTTTGGTGGCATGTGTGCCGGATCTTTAACGGAGAGTCGAAATATCCGTTTGAGGCAAGAATGGCACATCCGATGGCCACATCGTAATTTGGCACATTTGGACTTGGGAATATCGTCGGATAAACATGTCAGACATTCGACTCTATGTTAATTAGCTCACAACTTTTGCACTTGGCGGAATATCTTACAGCTTTTCTGGTTCGGGAGGAGCTGGCGGAGGAGGTGGTGGTCCGGATGAGAAGAAACTTCCTAGAAAGCTACCACGACGTTGTGAGTTATGTGAAGTGGCTGAATTCGCTATAGATTCTGGTGCTTTTGGAAATTCTACCGTCGTACTACTCCTCCTCAATGGTGGCGTAGGATCTGTGGTAATTCGAGTCGTTGCACTCCTATACATATAATTAGCATACAGTAGTGTTTCGTAAGATGCACAAAGCCATAACACATACCTTGAAAGTGGAGGGCGTGACACGGAATCGCCAACAGTGACTTTAGTTCTATGTGATGTACTTTTCGACCCTGATGTTCCAGCATCTGCAGAACGCTTTGTCGGTATCTTGTCTTTATCCTCTTTCTTCACCCTACTAGTTGAACTTGACCTTTTTGGCTGCTCTGGAACCACAACCTTGATCTTTTTCGATTTCGAGACCATAGGTTCTAATTTCGATTTGTCCTCATTTTCGGAATCACTGCTAGATTCATCCTCTTCGTCCCGGCGTCTCCTTTCCGTTATGTTTTTCCCTCGTGCCTTGCTTTTACTATCACTCTCCCTCGGGGCGTCATAAACAAAATCACTTCTCGGTTTCTCCTCTCTATCACTTGTTTTCGATCGCGAATGATGTCCAGCACCGTCTTCGGAAGTATGATGTCGTCTTCTTCGTCTATGACTCGATGATGACTTTGTCGCATCAACCGTTGCACTCGATTCTGCGGGCATTCTTTCGGTTGCTGCACTGTTGCGGGTTGATCGACTTGTCGAATGCCCTTCGAGTCTTTCCAAACGAACTCTCCGCACTTCAGAAACATCTGGCTCAACTGATGTGACCCCCTCCCCTTCATGGCGACCCGATCGTGATTTATGAACTTTGCCATCTTCTAATTCGCCATCCCGAAATTTTGGCCTACGCCTTACCTTATGGATATCATTTGAACCCGCCATTCGAACATGCGAATCCAATAACCTCAATTTAGTTGGGCATTTGAGCCTAGGGATTTATCTTCACCGTGTAGTAGAAACGATCGAACGGTGAACATTTGTTCGTGTGAGATAGGATACTCTTCTGCGGCTGATATGATTGATTGGTTATAATAATTTGATATTTGCTGACAGGCTTTGCATATGTAATAACAAATGGGGCTGGAAACTTGTGTGCGGGTACGCAATCAAGACGTTGTGCCTATCCCTATGGCAAATCTTTGCTGTCCACGGAGGTTTTTTGAGAGATCTATTCGCAGGGACGGACGGGTACCTGGGGATAAGGATAAGGATAAGGATATTGGATATTGGAGAAAATGTATGAAGATATCGGAAAAGTCGACGTTGAGTCAAAACCTGGTCGAGGAACGCTCCACCCCCTGTATGAGTTGAAGTTATACTTTACTCAAGTACTTTGATGGTGTTACCGTTATCGTTCGTATCTGCGAGCTAAGGAATGGAAGGATTTGATGGGGACGGAAAGGTAGTACAGCCCGCAAAATAAAACAACAATAATTTTTGGAGTAATATTTCTTGCAATGCGACACGATAGCTTCATTAGTATTGCTCATTTTCTTTAAGTAATTATTGCAAGTGTTAATTAGCCAAAAAGATGAGAACATACTAGACGAAGCATAATAACATATTTACCGTTGATCTCTAAATTAGTATACTATCCAAGGCTACTGAGTATAAAGTTGTCTCACATAGCGAGTGCTTGTGTTCTTGCTCTTGTACAACCTATCTTTGCAATCATATTTTAGTTGTGCCCTCTCAACTTTGGACACACAATCTACTCAGGGTGTTTACCCAGGTATGAGTGAAGTTGGTTTATCTGATATTAGGAAAGGCCAACACCCAAGCTTAAAAAAGTCGTGTAATTAGATTGGGTTATTCTGTTCACTCGCAAGTTCCCAATCTATTTCCACTTACGTGGCTAAAGGACGTTTCTGTTGGCGGCAGTAGCTCTCCATAGATCTGAAGTAAAAGTACAAGAAATGGTGATTGCATTCTCTAATAATGATCCCAGGATATCGAAATACATCTGCTATAAATTGTGTATATGCAAAGTTGTTTGCCCTTCCTTCCACATTAACTTGTCAACCTACTATTTCATTGATATTTACTTTTTTGGAAAGTATTTCGACAACCCCTTGACTTGCTTGCCCATGATTGGTCATATCATGTAGGACAGGATCGCTCAATTGTTCGGCAGACCTTCCTAAGTTCCTCCCAAAACACAACCCCGCAACTCCACGAATTGTCAATCATCTAGAGGAAACCTGAGGAGTATTTACATAAATACGGTCTTTTTTCTTAAATCTCAAAAGATATTCATCTTCAAAATCGTCAATATCCTGGAGATATATTCATCATGGCAGGCGAGGATTATGATCGAAATAGTTTGGTTAATCGTAACTTACCTCAGATGCAGCTAGTAAGCAGCTTCAACTGTAGCTCAAGCAGCTTAGTGCCGCCCTCCATAGATATTCAAGAAAGCCCAACAAGCTCAGACACTGTTCTCGATAGATTCACGGTTAAAGGAAATGCCATAAGTACGTTCTCCCTCCCGAGTGTCATTCTTGTCCCTCATCTAATGATTTATCTCAGTCACGGGAGGGGCAGGAACTTTAGCGTTACAAGGAGCTCGCGCCCTTCTCGAGCACGGTCTCAGCGGAGTAGCTCTATTTGATATCAATCCACAGCCTGATTCTCCTTCCATATTTTCCTTGACAGCAGACTTTCCTCATGCAAGAATCCTCTTAATATCAGTCGATGTCACGAACGCTGGTAACGTAAATCAAGCAGTCCAGGAGGCAGCAATCGCATTAGGAAGTATTGATGTACTATGCTGTTACGCTGGTGTTGTTGGATGTGTGCACGCACTCGAGATAAGTATCGAGGAGTGGAGACGAACGCTGGAGATTAATACCACCGGGGCATTTCTGTGTGCCCAGGCCGTTGCCAAGTATGTGTCCTCCGTTGCGCAGAGATGAATATACTAATGTTGGAGACAGAAAGATGGTCGATCAAAATTCCGGTGGTTCAATTGTGTTTATTGCCTGTTCGTGTCGTCCACAAATCATCAAGCCACCGTTCGGTGTAAACGACTAACGTTTTCTAGCAATATCCGCCCATACCGTTAACTATCCTCAACCTCAGGTTGCTTACAATGTTTCTAAATCTTCTCTACTTCACATGAAATCGTGTCTTGCAGCCGAGTGGTCTAGATATGGTATTCGAACGAATAGTATCTCGCCTGGATATATGGATACTATTCTCAACGAGGGTGGTGGATTAGAAGAGGCAAGAAGTATCTGGACTTCCAGAAATCCCATGGGTAGGATGGGGAAGCCGGAAGAATTGAGCGGGGCGTTAGTGTTATTGTGTAGTAGGGCGGGGAGTTATATTAATGGTAGCGATTTGATTGTTGATGGTAAATATCACCGTGAGAGTGGAGAGAACCAAAGGAAATGCGCTAACGGTTTCACAGGAGGGCAGACTGTTTTTTGAGTGTTCACTTGTGGCATTTGAGCTGTGATACGGGAGAAACTATTAACGCAACGTCCAATTACGTTAGTAGATTGTACTTCCTCGCAAAGTGCAGGAGAGTGAATTCGTATACCGGTATCCATATCAAGAATGAACTTCAATGAAGTATCTTAATATCTTTGGATGCTTCTTTGATAGGTAGAGTGTTCCGTTACCTTCTCACATATCATGTACAAGCAAGAATTGTGGAAATAATTTCTTGGCTCAAGATGGGCATACGGGACATCTTGACACAACCCCAGTTTTGATGATATTCAGCTGCCATCTTGTGGAAAAGAAATCTTCACATTGACTTCCAGAATGTGAATTAATAAGATTTTGGCGGTCGGAGGTAGATGAGGTGGACTGAGACTGACTACAGATTTCTTTACTAGTTGTAGCCGATCGGTATTGAATACCAATGTCCCGAGTGGTTGGTGATATCAGCTCTATTGTTCTCATTCACAGTTTCAAATTATGCGAGCAAGTTATGTTCGTTATTCTCTTGTCTAATGATGGTGGCGAATACTGGAGTATTGATATGATTGAAGATCTTATTGTTAAAATAAATAAAAAAACCAGAAGAGCATAGCATCCTTAAATGTATCAATCTTGGTCGTAAAGCCTTCCCTGGTAGTTCGTCAACGAAGATGGCATGGAGTGTCTTGGTATCTTCAATATATCTTTCCTCGTAGTCATTTTTGTAGTAGCTTCATTTCTTTCGTTATTGGATCTCTTGCATGTCAAAAATGTCCTCTGATGTAGTAGTCGCATATGGTATCAGTGTGTTCGAATATCGGAAAGGAAGGCGATCGAGTAAATTACTGGCTTGGGTCATTGTTAGGGTTGTCGTCATGCTCAAGGTTGTAATGTTCATGTTGATGCTTATGTTAGTATTCTCATGCTTGATGGTGAAAGAGGTACGAAATGAGGAGAGAACGATGAAATCGAGGACAAGGACCATTTTCAGCAAATTAAGAATGTAGTTGATGAAGCATCACACCCTGAAGTTTACCGTATGGGAGAAATGTAAGACTCCATTTGTATGCCATATTGAAGGTGTTCTCGCAACCTATCCGCGAAACTTCAAAGATATTTTGACCTAGAATACCGTTGATCTCACACCCTTACCTTCGCAGCGTCACCTTTCTTACCCTGGTCTCCTTGTCCAGTGTTGAATTCGTGAAAAAGATACGGTTTCAGGTAAAGATATTTTGAGACTCCAAGTAAGGTTACACGCAAATAGCAATAATGGATATATGTCACGCACCTGTCTCTTATCGGTAACACATACTTATATTTGCGGATTGAATTTGAGAATGGGTTGAATCACATGGGATCAAGTCAATGCTAAGAGATCAACCTTTGTGCTTGCAGTTGGATGTGGATTGGCTAGAAAAAAGAAAAACGTCCGATTCACTCAAAAGACTTATCTCTATCGAGAAGAGACAATGTTACCCAGGGTTGCATTCGCGTCCACACTGCATTCGAATCGCGTTCCAGGCTTAGGCGTTTATATGGCGGAGATTCTTAGAGCATGGATACCCTGATAACTTCCTCGTACTTGTGCCGTTACTCGAGTATAAAGTCCGTGACTCGGGTATGTGCTAGTGCGTACCACAAGATTGTAAACTACCAAAAGGAATTAACACCCCGACTTTCTTACTCCCGAGCTGCGGACTGTTTTGGCGACACGAGTACATACTACAAAGCAATCGCTTGGAAGCGCAAGAAGCCATCAGTTTTTCCATTGTGAATAACTTTCCCGATTGTCAAAAAAAAAGCTTTGCGGCTTCCCGAAAACCTTGGAATTAACACATCACTCACTACTTGTACACAATACAATAACTGCTCCGAAGAGTCATGTGGTAATTAGTCTCGTTCGATCCATTGAAAAGGGAAGGTGGGATTACCACACACGCGGGTTTTCTAATCATGGCACGATGTCGAAATAAGTTGATTGTTGGTTCCTTCCACACGAGATAAATCCTTCACATTTTGAAAGAAAAGGGGGTACTGTAAACTGCTGTACAAGGATTTCCATAGGTGCGTTTGTAAAAACTTCCCTGCAAAACACCCCATTTTCTGTGTCTCTTGACTATGGTTTGAATCACACCGCATATTGTTCGGAAGAAAGGAACAGTTGGACAGTTGGTGCGACTGGGGAAAGCTCGTTCAGTATGGGGGAGATGGGGGAGCGCGGGGAAATTGAACCTTAAAGATTTAGCGTGGTTGGTGATAATCAAGTCACAGTTGTGGGGCATGGGGAAATAGATCTCAAGCAATTTCCGATTCGCGCGCATACAATTCATGACATTCATACCCATTCATACCATTCATACCATTCATATCATATCATATCATTTAAACGCATTTTTTGATTGGCGCTGACATACATACAGTAATAGTTGAAGCTTCACGTTAAGAAGATTACTAGGGGCGGGAAAGCTTCCCCATTCAGTGTAGATTTTACCACCAATAAGGATTTTGTTCATATTTAAAGTAGGATAAGATATAATGTCCCGACTCGCCATAAAATCTTCTGATGTTTGTCTCGATTCATTTCGTGTGACAAGGCCCAATTCAAATTATCAAATTATTACGATTCCTTACTCACACGTGGTAATAAAGCTTTACCACGTCCTTTTCTAATATATATCGAAGCTGGTGAGCTTCTATTTATTCTCCTTAGCTTTGGTGCCACACTTTAAAAAGACATAGGTAACGACACAGCGAGGATCTTCAGAATGTCGAAAACACAGATTGATCCACATAACGAGAAGGTCGACATCAATGATCTAAAGGAGGAGCAAAATATCCATCAATCCGATGTTTTAGTCGACCAGGATCTCATGGCTCATGCCTTTGATGGAGAGAACCGCGAGCATGAGATGGGCATGTGGGAAGCAGTCAAGTTGTACCCCATGGCTTGCTTATGGGCATTCATCTTTTGTTTCACTATTGTGAGTCCTGAAACTCGATAGTAATTACCTGTGGAGCTTTGACTAATACTCATCAGGTTATGGAATCGTTTGATATGTTTCTAAACGGTAACTTTATTGCGCTCCCAGCGTTTCAGGAAAGATATGGTATCCTTCAACCAGATGGACTATATGCCATTCAAACGAAATGGCAAAGTGCACTCTTTCAAGCCGGGCAGTGTGGTGCTTTCATTGGTGTCTTCATGGCTGGTCCTGTCACGAATCGTCTTGGCTACCGTTGGACAACCATCATAGCTCTGATCCTCATGAACGCGACAATCTTCATCTCCTTTTTCGTAAGTTGTGCTGCAACGTTGTTTTTGTTGCGTTCGTTGACTGATTGCATCGTCATATTAGTCTGACTCGCTCGCTGTCCTTACTGTCGGACAAGCGTTAGAAGGTGTCCCTTGGGGATTTTTCATCGCAAATGCCCCTGCCTACGCCAGTGAGATCGTTCCTCTTGCCCTTAGAGGTGCATGCACGGCTACTCTGCAAATGTCTTGGTCTATTGGTAGCATCATCGTTGCCGCTGCAACATATGGATACAATAGTAAACCAGGCCCGTGGGCTTGGAGAGTGCCTCTTGCCTTGCAGTGGCTCTTTCCAGTAAGACTTCTTCTCAGATTTTGTATGCATGAAAGTTAACTCGTTTAGACTCCGCTCTTGGTCCTCATCTTTCTCGCTCCCGAATCACCATGGTGGCTGATTCGCCGCGGACGCAAAGAGGAAGCCCTTCGATCCGTCAAGCGCCTTGGTCGCACCTCCCATGAGCACTGCGAAGGCCAAGTTGCCATGATGGAGCGAACCGTTGAGATAGAAAAGAAAATGGGAGGTGACCCCACCTTACTCGACCTTTTCAAAGGTACGGACTTGAGGCGAACGATCATCACCTGCTTGATATATGCGTCGCAGAACTTTGCAGGGAATTTGATTGCCAACCAAGCTACTTTCTTCTTCGAGCGTAAGTGATTATTTCCTCCCCGTTTAAAAGCCATGCAGAACTGATTGCCCATCAGAAGCCGGGATTAAACCAGACTTTGCTTTCAAACTCAACTTGATCAATTCATGTCTTCAATTCGTTGCCAATATCCTCTCTTGGCCGCTTACTGCCAGATTCGGTCGTCGAACAATCTATCTCTGGGGTACAGCCACGAACCTCACTTTTCTTTTCATTCTGGGTATTATCGCCGCCATCCCGCAGAACCACCACACGAACTACGCTCAGGCGTGCTTAGGAATTATCATCTCGTTCGTGTTTGCTGGAACCCTCGGACCCATCTCATATACAATCATTGCCGAGACCTCCTCAGTCCGTCTTCGCGCTTTGAGCACTGGTGTTGGTCGTGCCGCCTATTATGTTGCGGAAATTCCTATGATCTATCTTGCCTCGCAAATGCTCAACACGACAGGATGGAATCTTGCAGGCAAGTGCGGCTTTGTATGGGGTAGCACCGCTGTCGTCTGTTGGGTATCGGCCTACTTCTTCCTCCCCGAGCTCAAACATCGCTCTTACCGTGAAACCGATATTTTATTCAATCGTAAGATTTCTGCTAGGAAGTTCAAGACGACCTTGATTGATGTAAAGGATAATGAGTAAAGGATCGAGATTGGGCAAGAAAACGTTGAAAGCTTAGTATTAGTTAGGATAGAAGAGAAGAATGCTTCGAAAGAAGAGATGGTCGGAATATGATAAAGAACTAATAAGCTATAATCGTAGAGCATGTATACATTGTTCACTTACATTAACGTAATCAAGCAACAAGGAATTGACTACATCAAAAGGCTGTTCGGAAAGCCGAAAGAATTTACAGACTTTCTCAAACAAACCAGATGTTTTGAACACCCCAATCAAGCCGAATTTAGAAAGTATTGATAGTAATTTAAGTGAAGATTCTAATGAATCTGATTCAAATGATTCTGATGATTCAAATGATTCTAGTAATTCAAATGATTCTAATAATTCTAATGATTCTAATAATTCAAATGAATTAGCAATTAATTCCGAAAACATTATCGAAACCTTTATTAAAATTTATAGTTCATCTTCTGGATTATTAAAAGAAATAGAAAGTTTGATTTTTAAAATAATAATTAAATGCTTTACTCAAAAAATCAATTTAAATATATTTGATAGTCCTATTAATTGTTTTTTTGCATGTCATTCAATTAGAAATGATAATTCTATTAAAGATACTTTAAATTTATCTCAATATTATTCACAATTCATTTATTGTAGTCAATTAATTGTCACTGAATATTCTATTCGTAGTTTAATTATATCCCCTAATATTCCTTTAAATAATCTTTTATCAGATTTTATGAATACAAATTTTCAAAATTCAAGTCATACTGCCTTATCTGAAATTTTATTGCATCGTAA